>JAEANM010023755.1:0-11300 GCA_017656035.1 Myanophis thanlyinensis
TTATTATAAGCATTAATACATTTTGTTGTTTAATACTCAAAATGCAAAGTCCACTCCATTTGGATGGAGTGATTCCAAATATTTTCTACGTTGTTTTATATTGAGATATATATTACCTGTTTTCTCAGATAATTTAATATTGTAAGCAACATGTATATTACAGGGAATCAATGTCTCTAAATGTTCTTTTAGATCTAGGAAGTAAAATTAATCTTTAAAATACTTTATTAGAAAATTGTCAGAATATCTTATACTCTTTTTATGGCTTTCAGTTAAATCTCATATTCAGATGAAAGTGGTGATACAGACTCCTAGAAAACCATAGAATTAGGAGTAATGTGTTTTATAGAGTAGACAGAAACTGCTTTTCACTGTACAAGTAAAAAGAACAATATGAACATAATTCTAATTGGAAAGTAGAAATATTAACTCTGGAATTTTAGAGGCATCTCTTGAAAATCACCATCTATTCAAGTTCAAAGAAATGAATGGGGGCTTCGGATATCAATTCTTGTAAAAGCTTTCTGTAGTAAATTCTTTTTAAACTAATCTTGGTGTTTCCTTCTTTTTCAGTGATAATAGCAGGATTTAATGCAAGTTTCCTACATCTTCAGATAACATTCCTTCACTGCATTAAAGAAAACTAATATAGAGACAACTTTCCAGTAAAGTGATTCTGACAGTGTCATTTAATTACTGAATGAAAGAAAATGGGCTTCTATTTGAAAAACAAAACTATGAATTCATCTGTTAATTTAAGATTATTTTTAAATACATGAAAAAAAGATTGTATAATTTTATGCATTTGACTTGGAAATGTGTTTAGTGAATTGCAGATGTCACATTGGTGGTGAGAGGTAGAATTTTTTGTTTTACAATAGTAAAATTGCAAAATAACCTTTCCGTGGAGGGTACACAATTAGGAATTAAAAAGGAAATGCTTCCAATCTATCCATTCAGTGGTCGGAGTAGTTCTGATTTGGACATTAAGGTGTCAACACATATCCAATTTAGTAATCAACTGTTCTGGGCTTACAGCGAGTGAGGGTTGCAACCCAGTGAGGGTTTACAGCGCAATTTTGGCTATGTTCACCAAGTATTGACATTTAGTTACCAGGTCTGTTGTTCCCAAAGAAATGAACACAAGAATGCCACTTGAACCTGAAGCTCTATAACATTTCCTTATTATGTATTATTGACTTAAATACTTCACTTCTGAGCATACCTATGCAATGTAAATTAATTATTGTCAGACACAGAAAGTGAGTTTGCTCTTCTGCAAATCCAAATCAGTTGAGTGTGAAATGTACAAACGTGGTTAGGATCACAACCAAAATCTAAAAACTGATTTGAGGCTTTCGAATGTTTAAATCTGAACCCTTGACATTTGAAAATGGATTGGTCTGCGTTTAATATGGATAGTTTATTTCCGATATCATGATTGGTGGGAGGAGGTAGTGGTGGACCAAAGAGCAGAAAGCCAAGATCTTCATTGCCTTCTTGAATTAGCATTTCAGCTCCCTGAATGAATAAACAGCTCTATCCCACATAACCCAAGCCGTGAAACCGCTCAGAGCAACTACTTTAACCCGTGAAACAAAAGCATCTCATTTTTATGCCAAATAGTGGTGTTTTGTAGTGGGACAGAAAATAGTGAACTTGAATTGCTCTAAATTTAAATGAAAACCGATGAATTTCATTCTTACCTTCTCCAATTGAGCTTTTAACTTTCCCTCCTTTAGCAATAATCTCAACCAACCTTGCCTCAACTGGAAAACTAATTTGCGCCTAACCTCCGAAAACCCTTCATTTCCACTGTAGAAAAACCGCAGCATCTTAAAAGCAGTTTTCAGACAAATCGTTTCAATTTTAATCGTAGTACAGTTTATACAGACAACACTATGATTTATTTGGATTCCCCCACCGATTAGATAGATGTGACGCAAGCGTGCACAAAAACCGGGCATAAAGAAAGGCCGTACAAAAACAAAACCACCAATACTGACGTCAATTTAATAAACGTGTTAATTTGAATGCGGTTGTTTTGGGGGGGCGGGAGAACCAAAACAAAAGAAAAAGCAACCGCCGCCGCCAAGCGAAAAAGCCGCGCCGCCAACCAGCGCAGACGCCGCCGGCCTTTCAATCGATAACCTCTGCGCTCCTCGCCTGGGCCCGCGGATGGATGAGCGTTGTGATGGCTTAGTAAGGTCTGGCTGGCGGTCTGGAGGAGGAAGGCGCTGAGCTCAAACTACGGAAGCTCGGCGGCGCGGAGGCCTTCACAGCCGGCTCGCGGGCGCCTGAGGTAAACGGGCTCGGGTTGCGATTGGGGTGGCGCGGGGGTATGTGTGCGGTTTGCCGTTGGGCTCTGAAAAGAGGCGGAGGATTAGGGGAGCTTTACAAAAAAAAAGCCTCATGTTCTGGTTTTCGGGAATATAGGAGGCAGAATCCGGTCTAGTAGCCTGGGAAGCCCTGCAATACCCGGAGCCTTGGCGGTTCCTTCTCCTCGAACGAGGAATCTTTCTGTTGGGGATGAGGTTTATCCACGTCCCGGTGTTTCCTTCAGTTTCCCGTCTTTTTCCTCCGTCAGCTGAGGCGGTGGAGCGAGTTGCTGGGCAGGGAGGATACTGCGGTCGCTTCTCTCCGAAGCTCTGGGAAAAGCCCTCTTGTAGGTAGGAAGGGTCGGAGCCGTTTTTGCTTTCGAAGCACCAAGCGGGACTCAGCCTGAATTGGACCGAAGCCTGTTTCACCTCACTTCACTCCCCATCGCCAGAAGCCAACCCAACTCACCTGGGGTCCAGTTTGGCGAAGGGGAGGTTTGTGTAAGGTCCGTCCTCCCGCCATTTAAACCTTTGGAATAACCACTGTCCCTTTCTGTTTCCCATGCTAGCTTGGCTTTAAATTTCAGGCACACATACCCCTGTTTTATGAGAAAAGTCCATAAAGGGTCATCAGTAAACGGATATTGTCATTTCTCTGCTCAAAGGCCTCCAATTTAGCCATTTCAGAAAAGATTCCATCATCTTCACCAACCATTAATGGGTTTATGGGGAATCTTCCCTCTTGGTGTATAACAGTAGTTCTGCAGTTATCAGTACTGTTATAAAAATATAGTTTTCGTGACTTTTTTTGGTAACAGTTTGTCCATCAATTCTGTGAAGTGTAAATGGGTTGATCTGTTTTATAAAGTTCTGTTGAGCTTAATAGGATTTAAGCGTGTGCAAGCTTACATTCTAAGGTTATTTAGTTTATTTCTTTTAAAAAAAAAGTTTACGTAAATGGAAAAGTTTGCATGATTATATTTTGGGGAACAGTGTTACTTTACGTAGGGACAGTAGATACCGGTAGTAGGTAATATTTTGGTTTCAATTTAATACCAGCGAGTGGAAATTTGGTAATGATACACTTTTCTATCAATCATACAATACTTTTTAATTTTCACTGTTTTCTAATTTTTGTAAAAACTAGCTTGCTAAAATGGGTCACCATTCATCAGACACTGAAGAAGAGACTAGAAGCAGAAGAAAAAAGAAACATCGTAAAAGGTCATCTTCAAGCAGTTCCTCAGAAAGTAGAAGTTACAGCCATAAAAAGTCAGGAAGAAAATCAAGATCACGGTCACGAGATGTCCAGTTTCGTTCACATTCATATGAAAAAAGGTAAATATATTACTTCAGTTTTAAAATTGTTGGTAAATGATACTTTTAAAATAGTCATCAGGTATAATTCAGTATTTGGTCTGATGATGTGGTCTGCTAAAAAATGATGTATACATTGTAGCATTGATATAACTTGTGTCAGTTTATATAATTTGCCTAATTAATTTTTTCAACAAATGGCATCTTTTTAGAGAAAGAACTGAATCCATACAGTTGTCTTTGCTTGCCAACCACTCATTCAATGAACATTCAAAGTTATGATGTTAACTGAATAATAAGAATTGCAATCAGTCCTTGAAGTTGTAGCCATTGCAGCATCCCTATGGTTGCCTGATTGTGATTTAGGTTCTAAACCTTTTGAAAGCCAGAAAGTGCTTGGATAGAATGAGGTTGGGATGGTTGTTTGCATTGGAGAATGACTAAGGCTGTTGTTTTTGGATAATAATATAGCTTACATCTTGCAACAAGGCCTTTAATTCCATCAAATAATTATATCTATATATCCCAGGTCCCTGACAAAGACCCAATAGATAAATAGATAAAAATGTAAAATTTAATCTACGGTAAATATCCGTCTGGCTGTTAAATGAATTCTTCAAAGAAGCTGAAGAAACAATGGACCACCTAATTAGATACTGCAAGAAGATCACACAGACTGACTACAAACAAACAGTATAACAAAGTAGCCACAATGGTGCATTGGAAGATCTGCAAGAGATACTATTTGCCTGTAAGCAAGAACTGGTGGGACCATAAAATAGAGAAAATAGTAGTACCTTTAACACTATCAAACATCAACATTTGCCTATATCTAGCCCAACTGCCAGTGACTTTAGGCACTGTTAAAACATTTAAAAAGAAAGAACAATGTAAAAACCACAAAAAGCAGCACACAGAGAAAGGTTCTTGTGGAAAACGTGTTATTTATTTTCTTAAATACAGTAAGAAAATATATATCCAATGTTCTGTAATTCCAGAATGATTTTATCAGTACAAAAGTTTGACTTTATATCCTAGAGTTGTGTGTGTGTATGTATGTGCATATGCCTATGCATATGAACTGTTTTTATTGCTACCCTATTTCCTTTGCTTCAGATTTTATCAAAAGTCTATTAATATACCTGCAGTAGCATATTTCCTTCTATTTGCACCTCTAATGTTCTTGGAGTAAGCAGTACATGTAAATACTGACTTTGTTACACTGTTCTGCAGTCTGAACAGTATATAGTATATACTTTCGAAGAATACGGATGCATGCTGTGAACTAATTTGACTCTGAAGCCACATTATAATCTATATGAAGCAGTGATGAAAGTAGTATGAGTCACAGTGGAGAATAGTTTTATGTTATACAGTGAAAAGAGCTTAAATCTTTACAGTATTCATTGATTCTGTTTTAATTAGATCTAAGTTTTTAAATGTGTAGGAAAGGTTTTACTACAAAGTTTTAATGATTATTAAACTTTTAATGTTAGGATTTTTTTCTTTCTTTATTAGAAAAACTAATATCCATTAAATGTACATAGTTTTTTTTCCATAGAAGTCCAGGTTCCACCTGAAAATATTATTAGTAGCATCTTATGGTCAGTAAGTAGCCAAAAAGATCACTCTACAATACAGACAGTGCTATATCCCTACATGGTTACTGCAACAGAATATGCTTTATGAGTTTCAAATATATATTTCTTGAGGATATATTGATCAATACAATCATGCATATCCTTCAAGCTTTAGATGTATTAAAAATACAATCTTACATTTGTATTTGTTTTACTTTTAAGTAGCTTTATATGTTAATTTTGTAGAATAAAATAACTGAACACTGGTCAGAATATGTAAAAAAATGAGAAAAAGCATCATTTGATGCTCACTTTTGCTTAGTTAAGCAAAATCATTTTTTTCACCCAGGGTATTTACAAAGCTCATGGTTTGCTTTGCGGAGTTAGGTTGTGTGGGGGCATATTCAGATCCCTGCTGCTTTCTCTGGACAGTATCACACAAAGTTTGATGATTTTGTCTGCTTTTAATAATTTTTGCAAATAAAAGATCTCACATTTAGGCCAGTCTGGATGCCAGTACTGATAACTTTGAATGGTTAGATTAGCTTACTTTCAGTTTTTGGCACCCAAGGACATACAAAAGCTGATGAAGACAGTACATTCTGGAGCTTGTCTTCTTGGTCCACTGTACAAGCTTGAAAGGATTGGAACTTTGAGCTCAGAAGTTATAGACAGGCTTGCAAGTTGCAGTCTGACTTGCCTTGCTAGCTGGGAAGGAAGGAAACTAGAGGAATGAAAGCTCCAGCTGATTAACATGTGCTACAGCCAGCCACATCTCTCCCTTGGCTGGATGAGTGACTGTAGGAATCCAATAGGGCCGGATGGGTGATTGGTGAGCTCTGTTCTTGCAGTCGGTCATGGTGAATAAGTGCAGAGTGCTGCAGCAGCCATAACTTTGAACATATCATAAGTAGTTTTTAGGGATTCTGTCATAAGTTCAAACGGTCACTAAGTGACCAGTTGTAAATGCTGCTCTAATTTCATAATGTAACTTTCAATTTTTCTATTAGCTATTATTTTTTCTATTAAATCCATCTATCATAATTTCATTTATTCTGTTTAGTGCCAAAAGTCCATAAGGGCTTCCAGTCAGCATTAAAAGTAATCAGCATCTTTTCTTTAATTAAATCTGTCAATTTCGCCATTCTAGCCAGCTCCGTTAACTTTACTATTCACTCTTCAATTGTAGGCAGTGACAAATATTTTCAAATCTTGTGCATATGAAAGAAACTCTTGTTGCTGTTATCATATATAAAAACTAAGTTTCATGAGTTTTTACAACTGCGTGTCCATCACTCCCAAAGGGAAAATCTCTGGTTTCTATAGTATATTATCTTTAACATCATCTGAATTAAGGTTACATATTTGAATTCAAAAATTTTAAGCTCTTTTACATGTCCACTCAGCATGATAAATTACATGTCCAACATACATTCAAAGTACCTTTATACATTTTAAGTAATTCTTCCAGTGACTAACATTACATCATTTTATTAAATATTATCTTTAGATAGTTTATCATTTTATAAAAAAAAATCTTTTTAAGCTTTTTGAGTTGTCCAAAGGTCTTCTAGAAGCTTTATATCGTTTTGATAGGTTGGAATTAGCCTAAGAATAAAAAGTTTTAATAACTATTTTTGCTTATTTTATCTATTTTGGAGTGTAAGTGTTTTTTTTTACCATATTTACTATAATGACTAAGTTATGTGATTATGCAAAAAAAAAGATTCATTGTAAGTGAGTTTTCTGCTGATATCTATTTGAGGCGACGGCATCGATCAAGCAGCAGTTCTTCGTATGGATCAAAAAGAAAACGGAGTCGTAGCCGATCAAGAGCACAAGGAAAATCATATCGGTCTCAGAGATCAAGATCAAAAAGCAGATCAAGAAGGTATGACAGTTTGCTCTGGAAGAACAATTGCCCAAATAAAATGTTTGCACTCCCAAGTCTTAATATCTATTAATTAGTGATTTTATGTTAGCTTCAAGATTATAAATGTAACTGCAAAAGTTTGAAGTATTTTGACTTTTATATACATTTTATATTGTGGTTTAACTTGGAGTTCCTTTGTCTGTATGTACTGTTTTGACTTGATATAAGACCAGTTTTGTTACGACATCCATTATACAAAGTACATGATGATAGCATATATAGGTTATATCAGGCTAAAAAGTAATCATGTTGCTGGGTATATTAATTGCTAGCAAATGTGTTCATTTGAATATTTTGCTTAAGATAAAGTAAAAAGTACTTACCAATGCTTGTAAGTAATTTTCATTAAAAATACTTTGGAATTTTGTGTGATATCAGTGGAGTTATGAAACTGCAAATATTTTGTGAACCTGAAATCCACAATAAATATATCAAAATAATGATACCAAATAATTTGCATGAAAGCTGAAATAATGAAATCATAATCATATGAAACATCGATCTTCTACAGAAACACGATTTTTATATTACAATTATTTCAGAAGAATAGTTAATAATATATAAAAATAGAAAACTTTATTTGAAAATATGCATTTTATACAGTGATTGGAGATCTACTGTTCTATTTTTGTGGCAATGCAAATTTATTAAGTAAATGTTAAATAAAATAGAGATTATTTTTTAATATTAATTATGATGATCTCATGAAGAACCATTTGTTGCAAGAGTGCAGTGATAATGAATACTATAAAGTACGTGAATTTATTTTGTGTCACAGAATTGGTGAGTTCCAGCTTTTGTATGCAGGACTCCAGTATACTGCTTATTAAAAAGTTATAATTTTATGGAGAAGAAAAATCAAGATAGAGTGCATTCAGATGTTGTGAATGCTTTTAGTCTTTTCATTTGGATGAAAATATATTGGCTAGTCTGAAATTCCAATGATTGCAGCAGTTGCAAACCTCTTCATTCCTACCCATAAGTACGGTATATGATAGCTATTTTTATTAAAGTGTGGTCTCTCTTGAGACATTGAAATGTAAAGATTTGCAGTATGCATTTCTTTGCTTATATACTACTCAGTTTCCAAAAACTCAGATGAGCTTTTAAATAACACAAAACACAACATAAAAATTATAATAAATCAAGAACTTAGCAAATGAAATCATGATGCATCACCATTTGAGGGTAGCAACACATCAGTTTTTCCCAAATGCTTTTCTGAAGGGCGAGATAATTGACCCAGCATATGTTTGCAGTGTTAACACATTTACCATAATACCACTACAGCATTAAAGAGAAGCAATGTTCTGATACCTCTGCATCTATTATTAGACATTTGCAAATCCTTCAAAAGTGTACTTTATGTCCTCCAGCATGTCCCAAAGCACCTTTGATAATGGGTCTTGTATCTGAGATGAGCGACTCCTGGTAAGAGAGGCACTCATGAGAACTGGGAAGAATGTGTAAAAAGTGCTTTGTAAGCCTAATCTAGAGAGCCTTAAACTGAATATTGGAGAAAGGAAAACAAGAGTTACAATGCAAAGTACTGAGAATAAGCCTGGGAGTGAAAACAAATACAGGAAATGGTCATGGTATAAAACTGAAGAATTTTTCTTCATAAAGCATGCAGGGAAAATAGGAAGAACGAGTCTTCATTTAGAAAGGCAAATACAACTTAACAAGTATTATCGATGGACATAACTGAAGAAGAAACACAAGAATTGAGGGATACAACTTAATCAAAATCAATAGGCCAATCAAAAGGAGATACAGGCAGTCCTCAAGTTAAGAACAAGTTGCATTCCTTTATTCTGTTTTTAACTTCAATTTGTATTTAAGTCAGAGCTTAGATTGGCTATTATTAAAAATGGTGGACAGCATTGTCCTTCCTTGAGTCAACAAAGTGCTGAAGCTGCACAGTACTCTCAGGAACCCCTGAAAACAGGCTGTATATTAAAAACATATGGATTCAGCAGTTCCTGAAAGCACAGTGCAGTTTCAGCACTTTCTCAAAGAAAGAGAACACTTTCTGCCATTTTCAGTAATAGGCATTCTGCTTATATGTAGGGATTGTTCTTGAGGTGGACATTCATAACCCAGGGACTGCCTGAAATTTTGAGGCTGCCTGGCTCTATAGTAGTGGCTCTGGGTAGCTTAGTCATAAAAATTGAAAGAAAAGTATATAAAAAAACAAAAAAAAACAATGTCAACTGGAAGGCTGGAAACAAAACAACAACCCAAAGAGCAAAATAATAATAATTAAAGGGACTCTGGATAACACTCTGGACATTAGAGTTTTTAATGAGGAGAGAAAAAGTAATAATGGAAGATTTTTATTATTTGGTTGTTGCAAAGCCAAGTCAGCAAGATCCTACAAATTGCTCTGTGGTCTTACTAATTGGTTCATTTTCCGAAAGGTTGAAGGAGAGAGAATGGGATTGGCTTTCCTAGATATGATCCTAACCATTAGGGAAAAGCTGGTTGAAGAACTTGGACAAGAGAAGAATGTGAAGAGACATGATAGTTCTTCATGTATCTAATGCACTATTTTAAATAGGCAGAGTTGTTAGGAAAGGACAAGAAAAAAGTAGACTTAAATTATACTAAAGTATCTTTTTGGTGAGAGGTCAGGAAAACAACCGTTATTCATAGCGATTAATTGTATCTATAAGAGTGTATATGCATTTGTGGACTATAAATAGTGACATATAAGCTGGTTGAATAAGTTAAGTGGTCGTTTTTCAGAATGAACATTAGCAAGTACATAATAAATATCAGTAAAATTTTTGCTGATGTGGAACAAGCCCCGTCTGTAGATAAGTTGAACACAGTTATTTGTTTACCAATGTCTTATGTCATTACAAATTGAATACAATAGATGTGTATTTTCAGCAGATACTTTATCTTGTCCACTTGCAATTTTCTATGTCAGTTTTCATATTGCGTTTCTTTTGAAAAATATGTTTTAACTTATTTGTTTGAACAAAGCTCTAGCTTTATAAAAGCAAAATAAATTATAAATTTGTCAAAATGATGATATTGTCTTTATAGATTTACTTTTGTGTAGTTTTAAGTTAAATAATTTGTCTTCCCATTCTTACATTCAGGTTATATAAATGGCTGATACATCGATTATCATGTAGCATTAAATACCTAGATTTATCTGCATTTTAGCTATGGTAAATTTAAGAGATTCAGACAGTGGAGAAAACAATCTGGGTGTTCACTGAAATGCTTTTTCTGATAAGTATATTATTTTACTTAGAGCATGACACATTAGACACTTGCCTAATTTAAAAAATAAATATTTCCATGTTCATTTTTAGGCATCAAGCATAAGTTGTGTTTTTTTCTCCTAAAAGTAATTTGGGCTACCTTTCTAAATGGAATTTTACTTTTGAGAGAAGGGAATTCCATAGTTAAAGGAAAAAAATTAAAAATGAATTATGTAGTCTTTCTATATTCTCATATCTGGATAGAATTGGCTAAATTTGTAATGGGCAGCTTGTGATTCTATAAATCCAGGAAGTTACCTTGTCTTAACATATTTGAACAGGTAATGGTTTATTTGTTTGTATACAGAATGCTGACTCCAGATTAAAAATCACAAGATTTTTCATTTGTTATATTTTTAGGGAACTATGTACTGCATCGTCGTATTATTTCTTACAGAAATCAAGATTATGACCAGTAAACTAATCTGTTAGGCCAGTAAACATTATCAGAATGTTAACTCTTAATTATTATCTTTTGTGTTTTTAAGTATTTTTCTTTTATCCAAAGATGAATGTTTGCACTGCAGTTTTTTATTCAATTTTAAATGGAATTTGAATCAAGAATGAGGTTTTCTATAGCACTATAGATTTACAATTGTCTTTCAATAAGACAAGGCTGTGCAAATAATGTAAAATTACAAACTAAATTTCAACAGAACAACCACATTTACATTAAATTAATAATTTTAAAATAATTTAGTTTGTTTTACTGGCATTTGCTTAATAACGTTTTGTTGTTTGCAATCTTTTTAAACACAATAATTCATCTGAGAAATACAGGCACATTGTCAGCAGAAAAATTGAAAGTAACAGCTCACTTTCTGAAACCACAGATATAGTGATATAAAAAAATTCAGCTCTACAAAATTTAATA
>JAEANM010023756.1:0-11300 GCA_017656035.1 Myanophis thanlyinensis
AATAGGTAACTAGATGACAGATAGGGCAATGATAGATAGATGATAAATAGATACATGATAGATAATAGAAGATAGCTAGATAAGATAGATGATAGATATAAGATGATAGATGATAAATAGACGATAGCTAGCTAGTTAGCTGGGTGAGGGAGGTAGGGAGGAAAGAGAGAGAGACAGACAGACAGTCAATCAGGATCTTTTAAGGACTATTTCTAAATGTGATGAATATTTCCTTGTGGAAGACAAATATTTAGCTTCCTAACCATTCATTTTTGTCACCATTAGCACATAACAGATTCAAATTTTATTTACTTGGTTTATGACGGAAAGCAGAAAAATCCAATAAGAGAAATAGTGAAAACCACAGAACTCAGAAAAATAAACAGAAATGACTGCAGGGTTGTAGGGTGGGATGTAATCCAAGAATTGAAAATTTGTTACTGAAACAGAATTCTTTCAAGAGTTATTTTGTAAAAAAGAAAAAAAGCTGTTTTAAAACAATATGTAGCCTTTGAAATAACATAAAAAACTGGAGTGCTTTTAAAAAAAACAAGCAAGCAAATTAACCATTCAACAGTTCAAGATGATGATTCTTTTTCATATAATCTACACAGGGCATACAATTTGTCAATGAATGCTAATGGAAAAAATATATTCAACTGATAGAGCAAAACAACATATAATCTTGTGGAATTTTAAATAAATATTAAAAAAAATATTACCTTGGTTTCATTTGAAACCTCAACTCAAGATGCTCTTTCTGGTGTTTAAGGATTTCAGATGGCTTGACTCTCCAGGCATCTAAAGACATGCTTTGTCCTATATCAACTTATAAAAATACACATAAAGCTAACATTATTTTTGTCCTAGTTATTATGCATAATTTTACCTTATTTTCTTTTATGTATGTATGGTTGCCTCTTCTTTGTAAATGTTGTTGAAACAATCTTTCCCAATGAACAGATTTAAATGCAAATGGTTCTTTTCAAAGCACATTTGCTGCATACATACATTTGTACCCATCACAATGTTTCTGTCACAAGCACGCAGAAACCATAGCTTTGATGCTGCCTTATTGTGTATCTTTACATCTGTATGACCTCTGGAAGAGGCAGAGAAACCCCCCCCCCCAAATCTCTCTTTCTGCAACAGTCTAAAGTACTGTAAGAGAATGGGACTGTGTTTACTGCCTCATAGGATGTAGATGACCAAGTTTGTTGATGCATAAGGAAGGAAGTCTTACAAACTTCAGTAGGGACCCATGAAGATAGAGAGGATTTGACAACAGTCCAAGTTGGAGTGTCTAAATGTAAAACCAATATGGTCAAGTGGTGGCTCTTAGATGATGACAACACGCTATGTGACTGTGGAGAGACACAAAGTGTGATTCATCTGCTGGTCTGTTGGCTATTACCAGAAACATGTACTGATAATGACTTATTTGGGGGTAATGACAAAGCCAAGAAGGTGGCTTCGTTCTGGCAGTTTAAAGTTTGATGTAGACAAAGAAGAAAGAAGGAGGGAGGAGGCACGTGGGGGAAGAAGGAAGCAGAAAGAAGCAGAAAGAAGAAAGAAGAGTAGGAGGAAGGCAAAAAGAAGAAGAAGAAGAAGAAGACGATAGTAAAAGGATTTTCTTAAAAAAGTATTTTATCTGAAGATGAGTAGTTGAGACATTGGTAATCATGAATCCAATAGCTGTAGATTTGGGAAAGGAGGAAGAAGAGAATAAAAAGAACCCTGTGCTTTGTTCCTTGTAACAAAAAGTTAACATAAATCCCAAAAGTCACATTAATATGCAAGAAAAAAAATCTTATCTCAAGCAGACATTATTAAATCCATTTCATACAGGTCTTGACAAGCTGTTTCAAATTAGGGTGGTTAATGTTTGCCTGCCTCAAAACTGACAGTGAAGGGTCTACTGTGGGTTGGATTTTATTTATTTTTTGCTTGTTTTGAATTGGCGTACAAGATCTGAACGACGACAAAAACTCTACCACAACTTCAAAGAGTTGTGCTTGCCGAAAGAGTGACATCAATCGCTAAATGGTCACCCAAGTAGATCTTTTTGTTATTGACACCTCAAAGGAAACTGCATTTGGTGACACTTTTGATTGTAACACAAGGTGGGGAATTGGTTGCTGTGAAAAGTAAACTGATTTCAGAAAGCTTTAATATCGTTTAAAACAGACACAGCGGTCCTTGTTGGGAGAGGAATGTGTTGAGTGGCTCCTTAAGATACAGAACCATTACAAAAACAGTTACATATACTTGCTTACCCTGAAACATGAAAATCCAAAAGTAGATGTAAATAAATAATATACTTTATCCTTCCCCTGTAAAAGCATTGGGCAGCTTCAGTTACAACTACACCCTAAACTGGCAGATGATAAGGAACAGCTTGCATTTTAGAACTTCTCCAAACCAGCTGGGATTATCCCTAGGGAGGAGGAGAACCAAGCATGATAACATCACCTAATGTCAAAGAACTGCTCGGGATGGGATTTGAGTAAACGTTAACAGGCATGCCATGTTCCTGCGTAATCCATCTGTCCCGTTTTCCATGGAGCACAACATTCTTAAACAATAAGAAGAACGGTTTGCTGTGACCTCTGAGTTAAGAGGTAACACATGTATTTATCCTATCTGTGCAATGCCTACAGTATGTAGTTTTGTAAGAAACGTTTTTCAAGGAGAAATCTGACCTTGGGTAATTCTCTTTTTCTGCAATCCACATTCTTTTTTTCTCTGCATTTTGTCGCATTGTGTCCATCCTTTTAAAATTAGATTACGGCATTATTTTTGGTCCAGTATTATTTTTTTTAAAATCAATGCGTTGATGAATTGGCTTTTCACATCATCCAGCAAATCTGTCTGTCTATCAGCTATCAAAATATTCCAGACAATCCTGAAAAGCCCGTATAAGTAGATCTTGACTTATGAACACAGTGTCACAAAGCAAGAGGGCTGTTAATTGTGCCAAGCCTGATGTTATTGTCTTTTGGGCCACAGTGGTTAAGTGGATGAGTGAAATTGTGAAGTAAATTGCACAGTTGCACAATCTGGCTTCTCCCATTGCTTGTTGGAAGCTAGCTGGGAAGGTTACAAGTGGCAAGCACTTAACGGGGTCTTAAATTTGTTTCTAAATTCTTAATTGATGTATTTAAAATTTAAAATTTTTACTTTTGTAATGTGGGCCATGATTTAATTTTTTCTTAAACTATATTTTAACTTTTTTTATGTATCTTTTTAAATGGCTGTGCACCGCCCCCAAGTCCCTAGGGAGGGGGGCGGTATAGAAATGTATGAAATAAATAAATAAATAAATAAATAAATAGATAGTTCATAACTGTTAGGAAATTTCTCCTTAGTTCAAGGTAGTTTCTCTCATTGATTACAGTAGTTTCCACCCATTGCTTCTTTTCTTGCCTTCAGGTGGTTTGGAGAATAGGTTGACTCCCTCTTCTTTATATAATATTATCAAAGGTGATTATATAATAAATCAAAGGAGATTACAAGAAATCTGCTCATCCCTACTGATCAGTCATTAGTAGACTCTTGGGAAAGTGCTCTATCTTTAAAGGTTGAGAAATATACGTCATGATTATTAGCTATTTATTAGTCGATCAGCATACTCCAACTAGTATAGACTCAGCCAAGGAGGACCTCCTGGTCACTCCATTTTCCTAAAACTTTATCTAAAACTACTGTCTGTGTTAGCTAAAATAAAGGCTGAGACATTTGTTTAATTCACAGAATTAAGAGAGATGGTCAGTTTTACAGAATATGGATATTAGATATGATTTGTTGAATCATCCAAAGATGGATACAATGTTTTGGGTTAATTTCAAGACATCTCTATCATTTATTTTCAAAATAAGCATTACTGGATCTGCGTACTCACAAGAATTGCATTGGTCTTGCTATATAGTAATTGCTATGCCAAATAAAGCTCCATAGCCTGATATATGTGATGGGTATGGAGAGTCTAGGTCAGTGGTGGTGAACCTTTTACTTACCAAGTGCCAAAAAGTACACACTTTGCATGTGCCATCTGCACTTGTGTGTGGCTCCTCCACCTGCACTGCAGGTGCAACCACACCATCTGCACATGCACGCAGCTTTTGCACATGCAATGCATGCATGCTGCGCGCAGGCACTCATGCATACAAGAGCAATCACATGTAAATGTGCAGGAGAGCTCCGAAACCAGCTGGATTTCCTTCTGCAATTGCGCGCATGCACATCGGAGGCCTGAAGACCAGCTGAGTCTCTGCAATCATGCATGCATGTGCATGCTCAGCTGGAGGTAAATTGGCTGACAGCTTGTGTGCCCAGCAAGATGGCTCTGCGTGCCACCTGTGGCACCCATGCCATAGGTTCTCCATCATGGGTCTAGGTATTGAAGTAGGAGACATGCATCTCTCACCCTAAATAAACATCTAGATCAGTATTTTTCAACCTTAGCAACTTTAAGATGTATGACTTTCAATTCCCAGAATTCCTCAGACATCAGAGGCAGGGAAATCTGGGTGCTGGCTGGGTAATTCAGGGAGTTTAGAAGATTCTATGATAATAAAAAGCTTTTAATGAAATTACTCTAAAAGGATGTCCGCCATAGGGATCAATCTTGGGTCCTTTGGTTTTTTTAATTGCTTGGAGGTGACGAGTTGGAGGTGATTCACACCAGATTTTAAGATAATACAAAATTGAGTGAGGTAGCTAATAGTATAGAAGATAGAAATAAAATTCAGAATGATTTCAATATCTTGGAGAAATGCACTGAAAATATTTAACAGTGACAAATGCCACATATTTCATTAAGGAAATAAATGTGGTAAGATGGGCAGCCAATAAATTTAATAAATGAAATGAAAATCAAATAGGGATGAGATGGCAAAATATCAGAAGGAATCTGGTAGCACATTTTCCGATAGTCCAATTTTATTAAAAGGCATAAACCTTTGTGACTTAAACCAGTTCACTGCTAGCACCTCTAATAAAACGTGCCAGTCAGAAAAAATGCTATCAAACTCCTCCTGATTTTTTGCCACTATAAACTAACATGGCTCCGGTTCTCTTCCTCTGTTCTCTGAATGACTATAAAAATGTGAGATTGACAGACAAGACCGATAGACAATAAACATTTATATTAAAAACTTGGAACAATAGCGGATTGTAAACTGAATATGAGTCAGCATTGATGTTTGACTGCAAAAAAGGCAAATACAATTTTTAGGTTGCCTTAATGCAGTGGTGGCGAACCTTTTACTTACTGACTGCCGAAAATTACGTACTTTGCACGTATCATTCACACTTGTGTGCGGCTCCTCCATGTGCACTGCACACCACACCATGTGTGCTGCAACCATACCATCTGTGCATGCATGCAGCTTTTGCACATGCAATGCTGAGCGTAGGCAATCACATGTGCATGCACAGGAGAGCTCTGAAGACCAGCTGGATTTCCTGCTGCAATCGTGCACATGCAACGTGGAGGTCCAAAGACCAGCTGGGTCTCTGCAATTGTGCATGCGCAATCGCATGTGCATGCTCAGCTGGAGATAAGTTGGCCGACAGATTGTGTGCCCAGCAAGATGGCTCTGCATGCCACCTGTGGCACTTGTGCCATAGGTTTGCCATCATGGCCTTAATGCAAGGATAATTTCCAAATCTTAGAAATGAATTGCTAAACTGTATTTGGCTTTGCTCAGATTTCAGTGAGTAACTGTATCTAATTCCACAATTTAAGAAGGATTCATAGAGATTGGGAAAAGTTCAGAAAAGGAAACGAAGGTAATAAAAAACTAAGTTATGTTGAAGAGAGAACATAGAACCTGGAGTCATAACTCTTCTAATGTCTAAAAAGATGTTTGATAGAAAAAAAAGCCAAGGCTTGCTTTTTCTTGTCCGGAGTACAAGATGTGCAATATTGGAATCTAGATTCCTCTTGATTTTGGGGGGAAAAATTCTAAGAAGTAACAGCAGTTTGACAATAGAAACAATTAGTGGATTAACAATGAACTTTCTTTCCTTGTACAATCCATGCAGAGACTAAACAGCCACTCCCTGGGTTGCTTTAATTTGGATTTCTGCCCTGAGCAGAATATTGGAATCAGTGGCTGAAATGGTATTGACTAAGATTGTAAGAACACCCATATTTATTTATTGCATTTATGTTGTACCTTTTTATGAGCAGAACATGGAGCACTCTCATAAATTTGTAATGTTTCAATCTTGAGACTTGGGCTAAGTAAAAGAGTCTGCCCCAAAATTACACCATGAGCCGTATTATCAAATGAAGACTAGAATTTGGATTTTCTTAAATTCAAACCCTTAATTATTGTACAGTACTTACATCACCACAATTATTTACATATTCGCAAAATAATAAAAAGCATTCTAAAGATAGAAAACTTTTTGCTCAACTGTATTCCAAATCAAATTAACAGATGCATTATTTTGCCTCCATCTGAAGCAATTTGGGATTTCTGTTAATTGTATCATTTATTTATTTATTTTATTTATTTAAATTTATATACCGCCCCCCTCTCCCAAGGGTCTCGGGGCGGTGTACAGCAAATAAAAACACACATAAGAAAAATATAAAAAAACCAATTAAAATAATTAAATGAAGCTGATAATTTAAAAACATTACAGTTAAAAAGTTAAAACGAATTAAGCTAAAATTATAAAAAAATAAAATTACACTAACACATTAAAATAACCCTGAGGTGTCAGGCCAGGCTGGCTAGCTGGAAGAGATGGGTTTTCAACACACATCGGAAAGCTCGGAGGTCAGTAATGGTTCGAATCTCAGGGGGGAGTTCGTTCCATAAGGAGGGCGCAGCCACAGACAAGTTGATGAAAGTTGCAAATCCACACTCAATTTAAGACTGATTTTTAAGAAGTTAAGACTTTTAAGAAAAAAAAATCATCCTGTATCAATGCGATCAAGGAAGAAAAGTTATTATTCCAGAAGAAATGAATACATGGGTGGGAATGAGGCAAGCAAGACAGAAAAAGTGATTGGGCCATTCATTGCCCTAAGGATGAATGAGAATGATGAATGGTGAGTATCTGGTTAGGAAAAAACTATTTAACTCAAGCATATAGTTTAAATGTAAGTCTACTCATTTGTACATATGGCAGAGAAAATAATATAAATTTAAAAGCATGGTTGCTTTGATTGATTGTGATGCAGGAGGAGAATGTGACTCTAAAAATTAATGTTGGAAAGAGAAAGCTAACAGTGTTTGATGGGAAAAAGAGTGAACTATTCAAGTTATATGCAAATGGCAATAAATTGGATGAATCTATGCTTCATGACATATTTTGACAAGATGGGATAGGAAAAAAGGATGGAGAAATGTTAAGATATTAGCAAAAATAATAGATAATATCAGATATGTTGCAAATGTTGAAAAAAATATCCATCTGGGTTCATTTCCAAATTGGGATAAAGACACTGGAAACATGGAGGTTATTTGGAAAGATGGTTAATTATTGGCAAACAGGTCCACATTGTTTGAGGTCCTGGGCACATGGGTGAGAGAGAGAGATAGATTTACAGTATATCCTCTCTTGGGCTATGACCTTACTTCCTGTTCCTGTGGCAAGAGCAAGTCTCCTGATTGGTTGCAAACTCCCATATGGCCATGGGTCATGATTCAAATTTAGTTGAAGCTTTGGGGTTTTGTTTGTGCCATGTAGTGATCATGTTCGGAGGGTGAAGGTCTTTTGTTGTAGATAAAGCTGGCTCAGTCTTTTGTTTTGCAGAGAGGTTGGCACCAAAATAGCTGCTGGAGCTATTAACAAAAGTGGGGGCTGCTTTCCAAGAGCATATTTCTCCTTTAGGGAAATTTATTCTGCCTTTTTAATATTTCCTAGAATATTTCATTCTCCTAGGAGAGGGTTGGGTGCTAACTTCCTACACAAGTAAGGCTTACTGAAACAGGCAATAGTTTTTCTCTATAAGAGTATAATTTTGCTCACTTTCTTGAATGCAAGTAAGAGTTGGCTTATTGGAGAAATGGAAAAATAAGATGTGCAGTGGGAATGGGATTCTGGAGAAGACTTTATGATTCAAAAAAGGATAGGACCTTTTTGAATGAATGTGAACTGAATGTAAAGGTGAGTGATCAGTACAAAAGAGATAGATGCAGAGGTGAAATTCAGACGGTTCTAGCAGGTTTGCTAGAACCAGTAGTAAATTTTCTAAGCAGTTTGGAGAACCTGTTGTTAGAAGAAATCTCCTTTTGTTTTGTTTTTTCCACTTTACAGGGTTAATCCTGTAAGGACGGCAGAAAAAAAACCTTCTGGTGTTGTTTCTAGCTTAATCTTTATTACCCTGCTTACAGAAACTGCCCACCCAGTCACATGACCCCCCCCCTCCCCAGCCACACACACCAAGCCACGCCCACAGAAACAGTAGTAAAAAAATATGAATTCCACCACTAGATAGAGGGAGGTTCTTTGATCATGAACGAATAAACATCAACTTCTAAATAAACATCAATGGATATTAAAATACGGTAAATATTAAATTCCAAAATAAATATATATAGGAAAAGTGAATATGTTTTGAAGAAGAGGAAAACTGAATAGTTGCAATTGGGTGAAATTCTGAAAAAGAGAGAGGTGAATCATTAAGACAACAAAAGATAATATATGCAGCAATATACCTGTATGAATGTAATAGAAGCAGGAATACTTTGCAAAGAAATAATATTATTGAAGATTTTATTGAAGAATATTGCATTCTCTGAAATGAATAGGGAATATATACATTAATTTCTGTAGCAAGGTATGGAATTTTAGGGAGGATAGATGATAGGGATACATGCATACATGAGGGGAGAGAGATGGAGAGAGATGATAGACAGATGGTCTTAACAGCTGAAATATATTTTCTTTTACCTTCCTTTTAGTATGTATTCCTTTTGTTTTTAATGCCTTTCTTTGATTATCTTTTATTCCTTATGCTGCATATACTTCTAATTATCTGCAGTTTGTTGTTTCAGCATTAAACCATTTTTTGTTGTGGAAGATTCATTTTGTTTCCCCAGGAGTGTTTCCCGCCCATTTCAAACTGTGTTGTTGACCACAATTATGGCTTTTCCACCCAAATGCTCTCATAATTAGCCATGTGTACAAGAGAAGGCAGAAAAGCAGCTTGTGGTTCGGTTATGCTTAAATAAAAAAAATGATGAAAATTATTATTAGGATCCACCTCCTGCTTTAGAAAATTGGTATCATTTAACAGAGCAAGTATCATTTCAAGGTGCTTTTGCTGGAGTTTGCAAAATGCAGCAAGTGCCAATTAATTGCTTCTTGATTATCCATTAGAGAGAGAATCCTCTGCAATTTTGGAGGGGGATAGATGTTTGGATTGTTATGTTGCTTTTTCCCTGACTGGCAAGTTAATTAAGAAGAGGTTTTTCTAAAGACAACACTAGTAGGTTGTTTCTTCAGATTAAGACAAAATTGCAGTTTGAAAATTGCTTTCTAATATTTGAGTCATTTACAGATTTAGCAGCAAAGGACTGGCAGACATGAGATGCTAGAAGGAAGTGCCTTCTTTAACTTCTGATGGGTACCTCACTGGTAATCCACAGCTATTAAGAACTCGAACTTTTAGCCATTATCTCCCATTGTTTAAACACAACAGGTTCCCATTGACTGTTAATCAGTAATCTGGCTATGAAAAGAAAGAGCAGTCAGCATCTTTGCAAACTAGGTCTATTTAATATTTTTGTTAGGTATTCAATCCTGTTGTCAGTAAACAACAAATAACAAATATTTCTATGCACTTTATTGGCCAAGTGTGATTGGACACACAAGAAATTTGTCTTTGGTGCATATGCTCTCAGTACATAAAAAAGAAAGGTACATTTGTCAGGAATCATAAGATACAACACTTAATGATAGTCATAGGGTACAAAGAAGCAATGAAATCATATTAGGAAACAACGTAAATCCTAAGGATACAAGCAACAAAGTTATAGTCATAAGTGGGAGGAGATAGGTGATAGGAAAGATGAGAAGAAGAATAGTAATGCAAACTTAGTAAATAGTTTGACAGTGTTGAGGAAATTATTTGTTTAGCAGAGTAATGGTGTTTGGGAAAAAAAAAACCTGTTCTTGTGTCTAGTTGTTCTTGTGTGCAGTGCTCTATAATGTCGTTTTGAAGATAGGAGTTGAAACAATTTATGTCCAGGATGTGATGGGTCTGTAGATATTTTCCCAGCCCTCTTTTTGACTCGTGTATTTAAGTGAACCTGGCTTCTCCATTGATTTTGCTTGTCAGGAGGTTGCAAAAGGGGATCACACAACCCCAGGATACTGCAACCATCATAAATATGAATCGGTAAAGAATAATATTTGTAGCTCAGGGTTGAAATGAGCTATCCTTGCTGCTGTCTGAGCTTGCTTGCTTTCTTGCAGATGTTTCATTACCCAAGCTAGGTAATCTCATCATTGCACTGATGATGTTGCCTAGTTTCGATAATGTAACATCTGCAAGAAAACAAGCCAGCTCAGACAGCACCAAGGACCCCTCAAATATGAATCAATTGCCAGCTGTCTGAATTTTGATCAAGAGTCGTAAGTGTGAAAAACATAGATCACTTTTTTTCAGTGCCGTTGTCATTTTGAGCGGTCACTAAATGAACTATGGTAAATAGTTCATATTTTCACATGAATAAGATATGTCCAGAGACAGGGTTTTTTATGATATGGCCACCCATATAAATGTGATACTAAATGAATAAATATTCCTGTCTTGTTATTCTCTTATTGCCATTAAAGTCCATTTAGTTCACAATAGTAAACATGAAATTAGATTTTTTAAAAGTTGAAAATGTGCAGTCTAGATTTCAAAACTGTCTTCTTGGCAGGACTTGTGATAGCAAAATCTTCTTCTTCTTCCTAGTGTATTCCCACAGGTGCAGGATCCGTTTTTTGGATCACTGAACACCACTTTGCATGGTCAGCTGCATCTCCAGGGCGCAGGCCCATGGCTTTGTTGATGTTGTCTTGCCATCTCTGTTTTGCATGCCCACGAGGTCACTGTTCATTGACTTTGAGTTGGTAGGCAATCTTGGCCATGGTGGAAGGTGCTGCTCTCTGGACCAGAGGTGACATTCAGCAGGTTCTAGCAGGTTTCCTAGAACCTGTAGTAAATTTTCTAAGCAGTTCTAAGTTCTTAGAAGAAATTTCCTTTTGTTTGTTTTTTTCCACTTTACAGGGTTAATCCTGTAAGGAAGGCAGGAAAGAAACATCCTGGTGTTGTTTCTAGCCTA
>JAEANM010023757.1:0-11300 GCA_017656035.1 Myanophis thanlyinensis
TAACTGATGTATTATGTAAATAATGTATATATAGGAAACTCAGTAGGGTTAAAAGTTAAATATTTACATCGAAAGATTATTTTATGTTTTGTATGTATGTATGGGGAAAAAAAAGAGAGAAAGAAAAGATTTAGCAATTGTAAAATCTTGTGCTGCTGATTGGGTCAGATTTATAAATCATAAAGTATTAAATTCAATTATGAAAACAGGGATTTTAAATGTTAACTGATATACATAGTTTTTTTGTTAAGTGACTTTCCTGGTGGCAGGAACAACAATGACCAAAGACACTGATAGCAACTAATAGGATTTCTATGCTTCTTGCTTTGTTTGCTGAAAAGAATTCTGCCACACAGTGTCTTTAAAAGTTACACTAACAAATGTGACTATATTTGTGGAAAATCATACTAGTATATATCTAGAGTCATGATCCTGTCTGGGAGACCAGGCCTGGGGAAACTTAATATTGGTTTTATTCCTCAGTACTGTCAGAACTGGCAGAGCCAGAGTTCAGGAAACAGAAGCTTCCAAAAGTATTTATTTTACATTGCCTGCCTGCTAGGCTCTTGCTAGCACCTAGATGTGCCAGCTTTGCTATAGGAGCGAGCTCTTTCACAACAGCAGTGTTTTGTGTTTCACAGCACTGATGAAGTATTGGACCCTGCCAGACTAGGGTGCAGTTTAGGGAAGGAGAGCAAATCAGATAACAATGTCATAGTACATTTTCCTGGTTGCTTATATCATGTTAACATTTAAATCATTTGAATTTGAACAATGTTGCAGAGTTTTGATCCTTCTTCTTAAATTCAATTAAAAACAACTGAATAGCTGGATGCAATAATAGTACCGCATACTTTCAATAGCCCTGGATTAACCAATACTGTAAGCAAAAGAATAGTTAGGGCATTGGTGGGATTTAGCCGGTTTGCACCAGGTTGGGTGAACCGGTTGTTAAATTACCCATTCCCTGCTATCGAAGTGGATCCTGGGTGCTGTACTGCACTGCAATGAAAAAATGGGCAACAGAGCACTGGTGTGAGGGGAAGAAAAGGCCACTTTCCCTCTTTCTTCTCCCTGCTCCTACTCCTTTCCTCATGCTGGCCACTACATTGCCTATTTCTCCATTGCAGTGCAGTGCAGCACAGTGCCCAGAATTCACTTTGATAGTGTGTGTGGGGGGGGAGGGGGTTGTAACAATTTGTCTGGCCTGCATTTGTTAATTTCCCTGCAGTCTCCCCTACATTGGGCCCAGCTTCAATTATGTTGCCCACTTAATTCTTCACCCCTCTCACTTTTGCCCACAGACTGACCAACATCCCCTGCATGCAGCTCCATGGGGAGGGGAGAATACCTCCCTCCACCTTCCTCCAATTCTTCACCTTCCCATGTGAGCTCTCGGAGCATCAACTCTTTACCTCTATGGTAACCCCCCTTCTCGTTCCTCAGTAACCTCACCTTTTAAAGGAGCTGTGTCCAGAAGGCTAAATAGACATGAGACTAATGTGCAGATAAGCACCTTCGGAAACAGCCTTCTGGCAAAGGATGGAAATTTAACACTAGTTTGCCCAGGGTCAGATTGGTCATTATGGGAGACTCATCCCACATGTGCAGCAGAGCTGGACAAAGGGATGGGCCACACCTCCCACAACAGCCAACATGACCGTGGATGAACCGGTTGTTAAATTATTTGATCCCATCACTGGGTAGGGAGAAAAAGTTCTATGGAACTCTGTTCCCATGATTCCTATGCTTAAGAAACCCTGGAAAAGGACTACCATAAAGCTATCACAGTTTTAATTCTTTTACTGTCAAACTATTTTTTTTATTGTTTGCAGTTTTTATCTGCCATTTTTATAACTAGTTCTCAATGTATGGACCACCACTTTTCAACTATTAAAAGTTCCAAAGGCTACCCTCTTCCCTCCACAGTCATGTGGGCACATTTGGAAAGCTTGGCAACCAGCCCACATTTAAGACTAACGTCATGTTGTGGTTATTTATGTTGTTTTGTTTGTTTGTTTGTTTGTTTTGCTGAAAATCAGCTTTTACCTTCAGTTCTTGGCAAAAATATTCAATAGCAAATAATGGCATGCTTGATGACTGCCACTTTATGACCATACTGTTCACTTAATGGTTGCAAAAAAGGACATAAAATCAGATCAGCCACAAGGCTCATTAAAATGATCAGGCTCATTTTAATATTATATAGGCTTCCTTACGTAGTAAATTGAGAATTACCTGTAATTTGTATTACAGAGAAGTGCTTTCCTTGTCATGGTGAGTGACTAAAGCTGACAAGCTTGGTTTGAAGGTGTTAAGAAACATCACATTTGTATCCATCATGTAGAATGAGAGTTTCAATTCCATCAAAGAGCACCATTGTTGGGTTGTGCTTAGAGCATCAGTTTGTCTTAATCCAGCCTTGATCTCCAAAGCTTCATAAATTTATTTCACACACAGGCAAAGACAACATCTCATATAAAAACTTGTATAATTATCCTGGGGGAATCCAAGACTCTGTAGAGAAAAAGGAAGTATTTCACCTCACTGAACCCATGACACTCTCATAGAAAGGAGACTATTTTAACACTAAATACCCCCCAATTACCTATATACTAAATACCCCCAAAGCATGTTGTGTGATAGAAAACATAATTCAGGGACACATCCTGCTTCAAGTTGTCAAATATGCAGATAAAGTGCATATAAAATGGAGACACATTTAGTATAAAAAAGGAGAAGGGATAATTAATTGAGCCAGTGGGAAAACAGTAGAAAATAAAGCTGCATTTCATGACTGAGGGCAAATTCTAGTGTTTTATTTTTTTTAATAATTATTGCAAAGCAATTAGATTTAACAGTGAATGGATTATCTTCTGATTTCTAGTCACATGAAAAGTTACTCAGAACAGAAGTGGAATAAACAGGGACTTTGAACCAAAGACTGGATAAGCACATCTTGGATGTGGTTCAGGCTAGACAATTCCTGCCGTTTAGCCGAATTAGCCTTCTGATGCTATGATGCCACTTTTCAGAGGAGTAGTCTGGCAGCAGCTCAAAGGGTTTCAAATGATGAACCAAAGCTTTATTGTTTCCTACTTAGTGAAACCAGTCTTTATACAGAGGAATGAATGGGAGAACGGCAGAAAGATGTGATACACCCTGCTTAGGAATGAAAGATAAAGTGATTTACTGCAAATCTTAATACAGCGTTATCTAATACATGCTTTGCAAAACTTATGTGAACCAGTATCTATTTATGGATTAAAGTGTGTACTTTTTTTAAATTTTCATATGCTATTCACAAAAATATATATATTAAAAAAATCCAGGTTGGCAAAAAAAGGAGGAGTATAAATTGTGTATGTGGAGAAATGTGAAAATGTGCACTCAGTTTTGTGCTAATTATATTGGATGGTAAATTAATATGAAATGAGATAAAACTTACTGCTAAAAAGTGAGAAAATGTTAAACAAATGACAGGTGAACATAACTCTAGACTTGCCATATAATATCTGAAACAGTTATTTGTTGTTGTTAGTTGCGAAGTCATGTCCCACCCATCGCAACCCCATGGACAATGTTCCTCCAGGTTTTCCTGTCCTCTACCATCTCTTCGAGTCCATTTAAGCTCCCTCCGACTGCTTCAGTGACTCCATCCAGCCACCTCATTCGCTGTGATCCTCTTCTTTTGCCTTCAATGGTTTCCACTATTGGGCTCTTCTCCAGTGAGTCCTTCCTTCTCATTAGGTGACCAAAGTATTTGAGTTTCATCTTCAGGATCTGGCCTTCTAAAGAGCAGTCAGGGTTGATCTCCTCTAGGATGGACTTGTTTGTTCGCCTTGCAGAAACAGTTATATTGAAAATGAACTATTAATGGAAAAATCAGACAAATATATCAAAAAAGTCTTTATTAGGATGAAGAAAGCTTCAGATGGATTTCCAGATACTATTCAGTTCCTAAAACATCTACAAAACACCTTTTTTCAAGGGCTTCAGAGATCTGGACTGATTTGAATCAATTTCTTTGTTGAATTACCACTCAAAATTAAATTTCTGTTTGAATAGAATCAGAAGAGATCTTTACTCTCTTATTGTTTATACTTCCAAACAGCATCATTATTTTTAGGAAATTTAAAAGGTACTGTATTCTATCAGATAATTTCCACTTTCTTATATTTTATACCTTAATGCCTGCAGGAATAAGTGCACCAAAAAGATAGAATTGATAATTATAAAGTCGATTTGGAATTGCAGCTATTATATTTGGGTAAAGCACCATCATTTTCAGAATCTCTATATTTTATGGGTAGATTAAAAACAGATGTGCAGATACAACTTTCTAAAGACAAGAAAGTCAACTTTCCTAGAACATCAGCAACTACATAATCCTCTGTCCAAAGATGAACTCCATGGCAATCAACTAAATATCACATGTGCATTAGGAATATGTGACATGTTTGGTAATATCAATAATTTCACATGACTTTAAAAAAAATAAAACCAGCAGAAAGATATAAAGAGTCTTTAGGAGCAATGGAAGAAGATGAGATGAATGAAGAAAATTGTGCTACATATCATCTTGTCTTACAACTGTAAATGCCAGCAGTCATAATCAAGAGTTTATTGTACAGGGCAATCTGGATGATTAGAAATTGGATTCAAGTTCACAAAACAGCTTGACATAAAGCTCATCCTATTTCTCTACTAAAATCAAGAGCCAAATTTATTCCTTATGTAATTTCATATAACTCTCTCGGAGCAAAATGCAAGATTTCTTTGGATATATAAACTAAGTTTTTAAAAATGTCTTTATGTATATCAATGTGCATGCACATGTGTGATATATGCTTAAATGGTTGAAATATTTTGAACCACATTCCAAAAATGTATGAGATTCAAAAGTTACCATACACAGTATTATCACATGCACACACATAGAGAGGAAGGGGGAGAGAAAAAGAGAGAGGGAGGGGAGGGAGGGAGGGAGGATGTATTTTCATAGTAAAGAATATATATATATGTTTGGATTTATAAGTGCTGATGAGATTCTAGGAATATGAACTTAAAATGTGTTATTACATAGTATAATAAAATGTATAGAAAATAAAATACAATAAAATAAAATATTACAATAATTGGATCGAATATTTGATAAAATATAAGAGCTAGATATCAACCATAAGATTAAGACTTTGCTTTGATGGTTTAGAAATTAGACTAGAATAAAAAATAAATTGAAGGCAATCCAGTAAGAAACCAGAAATATGATTGTTTTGTGATTTCCATTGGCAATCTTTAAAAACAAAAATAAATAGTTGTAAATTTTGCTTTGTTTTACACAATTCCAAAAACTACCCTGTTTGACTCAATATTTCAGAATCATCAAAAATCCTTTGCAAACTTCTAGAAAGCATTCTGATATATGACTTATCTGGGACAATGCTAGTTTTCACAATTGTATAATAATTTATAGATTGGAACCATATATTAAGATTTATATCACCCAGGAATGACCCTTCCTTATAATAGATTACACTGATTGCTTCAATAGGTATCATAAAACAGGCATAAATGAAAACAGAGATTGCTTGAAAATTAAGATCTACCATTCCCAATAAAGTCCAACTTATATTTTGTTGTTTGCATGCAATTAATAATTCCCCACTTCAAAAAAATATTATATCTAAATAGACTCTTATACAATATGATTTACTAATGCAAAATTATTATCTTACTGAAATAAGAAAATACTTCTATGAATAGAAACATAGGATTACCTATAGATAAATACAGCATTTTTTCTCTCTTAGGTGATTTTATTCAAATACCACTCCTATTTAACTGAAAATCGCCACAAGGCATGTGCACGAAAAAATCAACCATTTGTATAAATATAGACATTTTTTTGGGAGAAGCATGAAGTCAAAAAGATATATCTTAGAAAGAAGGATATCTGTTCATAAATGTCCCATGCTCTCTGCTTTCACTCTCTCTCAGTAAGAAACTTAGCACAGAGATCAAGAGTTAAATGCATTAGTTTTGCATTAAGCTTGCTTTATTCTAAGCTTTTGTTTTTCACTATTATGAATATAAACTAGGACAAGTCCAATTTAAAAAGACCCGTATTTTGAATCTCTTTTTAAATGTTATTAGGAATATAAAATCTGAATCAGAATCAAACTATTTGATTGGCATTGTAGGAAGTAATATATGCAGCTGGATTAACAATGAGATAATTTTATAAGATGGTGAGTTGATAGACAATTTCATGCCAAACCATTCCAGATTATTTTCTGGGCATTCTTACAGCTTTGAAGTATCCTTCATATTCAATCATAGGGCCTGGCAAATGATAAAAACATCTTGCATTGGCATCAGCATTGCCGATTTCCAGCTTCCAATAAACTTCCAGTACAATATGTGAACTATAGTTACTGCTGCCACAGATAGACATTGCAAAGTATCATAATACTTAAGGAAACTACTTTGCAATCTGCAAGTTAGCCTTATGAAAAGATCTCATGGCACTTTATGAAATCACTAAGGTGTCAAGTCCAGTCTTCTGGATTTGTTCCAAGTCTTGTTCTATGCATCTGGAAATTTCTTTAGTGCCTACTGGAACTGAATGGCTTTCTTTTCCAAATGACTTTGCAAATTATTTAAAAAGAACACATATCTCCAATGTATGGCATCTCAAGGACCTATCATTTACTGTTAAAATCTTCCTTTTGATTTACAGTCCTTTCAATATAGTAATTCTAAAAAAAAACAAAAACAAATCCAGAAGCTTCAGAAGCTGGAACTTCTGCTTTTAGGTATAGTCTATCATTGACAATAATCATTTACAGCCAAAGTTTTTAATGTTTACATAACTTTTATTCATTTGCTCAAATGATAAGACTACCTTTTTGTTCATCACCAATAAAAACAGCCAACCTTAGATAAATTTATTTATTTTTCTTCTTCCACCTACTCTGCTTCCAACATATATCACTCTTATCACATTCATCAACCACCTTCAATTTCATTTTAGTGTAAAATATTTCCTAATTGAAGCCTGATCAGTTTATCACCCACTTTGCCTAAATCAGTATGGAATAAACTTTCTCACATTCATAATTTCACAAATACTTGTAAAGAGCAAAAATCTGAGTTTTTAGGTTATCAGCTGATCTAAAGTATCACTGTACTTCCCAAATCTTGCTGTTGCAGTTTTCTCTCAAATATCTACTTAGGTGTACTTAATAAATGAATCCTCCTGTTAGTTTGGCATTCACATTTGCTTCCTTTTCATTTGTATAATAGCATCCTTCTCACTGTTAGGCAGTTTTGACAGAAAACATTAAATAGGTCATATTGAAATTTCATATGGAAACCAAATCCATTTTTTAATATTTTTCTAGTCCTGCAGCATACTTCTGAACTTTCTCCTTTTTAAAAAAAATTCTCATATTTTTTATTCCCTTTTCTTCAATATTTTCTTTTCTTGGATATTAATTTTTGCAGTGTTCATTTCCATTCAACTTGTCAGCAGTCTCTTACAAATCTCTGGAATATTCCTTCCATTATTCCCTGGTTTTTATATTTTTTTACAAATAATTTCATCATTTTTATTTTAATTTCATTGACTTTGTTGAAGGCTCCTTTCTTAATCCTTTTCATCTATTTCCAAACTTTTGTTTACTTTCCTGAAAATCAATCTGTATTCTCTCTTTCTCATTTAAACTTAGCCATACTCTCCAGAGCACTATGTAACATATTTTTTTCAAAAAGCTTATTTCATTCTTTCTTTAAAGCCATTTTTGTCATTTTGATATTTAAACTACCTTCTAATTCATTTTTCTTATAGGATTCCTATTTTCTGGTTGTTCTATTTACTTTCTACTTTTGTTTCCCTTCCTTATCTAGTCACTCTTGACATACCAAACAAAAAAGTCTGTTCTACAATTAGAACTTCTCATTATTCTTTATCCTTCACTAATTATCTCAATCTTTCATCATAAGTAATTGAATCAATAATGCTTTTATATTTATATTCATGTATTTACTATGTGTACTATGAATAGATCTATCTTATACCATATATTTCAAACAGAGACCCTTTTCTAAGCAATTCACTAGTCACCATTCTTATTAATTTCAGGACCTTTTTGCCTGTGATCTTTTATCTACTCCTACAAATTTATTCATATTATCTTATCATATTTTTCCTTGGATTGCACTTATGATGCATAGTTTTCCTTAAAATCTATTTCTGTTTTCCTATATATAAGCTATATATTTCCTATAAACTATAAAATCTATTTCATAGTTTTCCTTAAAATCTATTTCTAATAAAATCCCATTATTATTATCACCATTCACTAGACCATAACATCCGACTTTTAGTGATTCCTACATTCGTGTACACCCACAGAAAGTTAGATGACACCAATTCCTACTTTTTGACTTACATCTTAACCTACACCTTCACTTCCCTGCATGTGCTCATTTGTTCCTCAGGATGATCTTCATTCAAATAAATTACATTCTTCCTCTTTATCTAAGTTTCATATACAAACAAGGCAGAGGTGAAATTCAGCAGGTTCTAGCAGGTTCGCTAGAATTTTCTAAGCAGTTTGGAGAACTGATTGTTAGAACAAATCTCCTTTTGTTTTGGTTTTCACTTTACAGGGTTAATCCTGTAAGGAAGGCAGGAAAAAAACATTCTGGTGTTGTTTCTAGCCTAATCTTTAGTACCCTGCTTACAGAAACTGCCCACCTAGTCACATGATCCCCCCAGCCAAGCCCACCAAGCCAAGCCCACAGAACCAGTAGTAAAAACAATGAATTCCACCACTGAAACAAGGTATCTATTTTTTCCATTTAATTTGTTAATTGATGCTCCTATCATTTTCTCCTTTTATACCCCAGGCTTCAGTCTTTTCAATAATGTGGTCATCACTAGATGGGCTTATACTGGCCTTTCCAAAAAAATCAAGGCTTTTCTATAATACGTTTTGGGAAGATAAGATATGTGTGAACTAAATTAGTAGCATGATACATTCCTATACCACATGTAACATTCTTGGTTAATATTAAGGGCAATATTGATTAGTTCTGCCATATTGTGATCAGTATATCACAAATGCAACCAATTCGTGGTCATGTTATTTAATGCAAGTTAGGATCTAGAGGTTACTTTACAAGCCCACATATTGCTTCCTGCATCCTACCATTTTGGATGTACACAAATATACTAAAACATATTCTATTGAATTATCAACACCACAGCTTAGTTTAGCTAATCAAATATTTAAGATGAATACATTTATTCAACTTATAAAATCTTTCTACAGTAATTTGCACAAGAGATATAATGCAATGAACTGAAGTAAGATTTTCATCTTGCCCTTCAAGGAGTTCCTATAATCATCTATATTCTGGCAGGATATTCTCCTGAAGAAAAGACTTTCATGCAGATAAGTGCTAATGTGTAATATGATTGGGATATCACTGCATAAATAGACAACCATGTCACTATAAATGCTTATAGACTGCATCAATCCTTAAGATGGGAACAAGAAAGATTCCTTGCTCCCAATTACTCGTATGATCCACCCTTTCAAAGTAATAGCAGAAAAGGTTTTAGGATTCACAGCTTAATTGTAATTGACTAATATTGCTTTATAAACTTTGGAGCACATTCAAGCAGCTAAATGACAGCATGTATCTGAGCAGGTGTGATGTCCTATTAACAGAGGATCAATGGTGATAACATTCTTAACAGCAGAAGTGCCACACAACCAGCACATTATTACTAAGAATTAAATAATAGGATTGGCAATATGGGACACAATCTAATCAAAATTAAGTATTGTAAGTGTATTAGAGTCCAGGAATTAGGCACATGGTTGATATTTTTTTCCTTAGGTCACTAGGTTAAAAGTCTCTGAAATAGTCATTGCTTATAACGTAATTTCTCCAGTTCAGCTCCATAAATTACACTGAGGAAATGTGCCAGGATTCTCAACTGGTTTACTTTGATATAGTGACAGTTTAATTGAATTACTGTTGTGGATCTCAGCCAAAAAAGTGATGACTGAGGCTAGGATTACTGGTATTTGCACCAGATATACTTATATAGCCATATTAGCAGCCCAGCACAGAAATTTATCACGGGAAGATTTGTGTGGTACAGAAATAAAATACTGAATTACTATATGTCAGGCTAATATAAAAGGCATAATGATATCATTTCTGTTTCTGCCTTAGCTCCACTCTTCCTTGTTTTTAAGATGGAAAAACAGCTACCAAAAAGGAAAAAATAAATCACATTCAAAAGGGAAAATCATCCTCACAAAACTAGAATTGAAAATTAGGTAAATAGAAAGAATGGGAGATGAAGCATAATTTAATATACACTTTACTGTGTATTTATATTTATTTTTTTATGTTAAGCTTCCTCAAAAAAAATTAACTTGGTGTTCATGGAAAGGTGATTTTTTTTTCTTTTTTTTAAAAAAATCATACAATTTAATGGGGAAATTTTGTTGTTGTTTTTAAAAAGCAACCTTGCAAAATTTCTCTGATGCTATATGTGGTTCTTGCATTTAGCCACCTTTGCTGAAAAATATTAAAATATTAATATTAGTTTAGAGTGGACATTGAAAGAACAACTATCTTTCCACCCATCTGAAGCTTCCCTGCATTCCTAGATTTAATTCAGCCCCAAGAAAAGACTTCATTAGAAGATTTGTCTTGTCAGGGGTTCTCTTTGGAAACAGTTACAGACTCAGGAAAAAGATGATTTATACCTTCAAGGGACTTTTATTACCAAATATTTACAATAAAATAAAATTGTTTATGCCAAAACTGAATTTCCAGCCTCTTTTGGTGAAGTAATTAGAATCTTCCATGTATAGACTTTTCCTTATCCTATTTTTGACAAACACCATATTTACAGTATGTCTACCTTTCATCCAATGCTGTTTTAGCAATAGCAATAGCACTTAGATTAATATACTGCTCCATAGTGCAGTGTCTCAGCAATTTACAAATATCAGTGTATTGCCTCCAATAATCCGAGTCCTCATTTTACCAACCTTGGAAGGATGGAAGGTTGGATCAACCTTGAGTTGGTCAGGATTGAACTCCTGGTGTGGGGATTGCTAGCCTGCAATGCTGCATTCTAACCACTGTGCCACCAAGGTTGTGCTTAAGCTCTCCTCTTAGCTCTGCCTCTTCTACTCCTTCTCCTATTCTATTTCAGTTCTTCCTTTACATTTTAATTTTAATTTTAATTTTAATTTTAATTT
>JAEANM010023758.1:0-11299 GCA_017656035.1 Myanophis thanlyinensis
CCTCCCTCCCTCCCTCCCTCCCTCCCTCCCTCCCTCCCTCCCCATCACATTGACTCCGACTCCAAGCTGGCTGTAATTCAACCATCTTGTGATCTAAATATTCACACTGAGGTTTGAAAAGAGTCATTACACCCCGTACATAATACAGGAATGAAAACTCTAGCATTTGCACCACACTGCTTGTTATGGCTTTCTTCAATCATTCTCTCACTGATAATTTGGTATCTAAACATAGCTGGACATGCCATTGTCCACGAAGACCTGTTGATTTGGCTCCCAGCGCAGATGTGTTGCAAAGAAAGCTATCCAACCAGAGAACCAACATCTTCATTTAGCAAACAGACCCCTTTGACTAACCACAGGTTGTTTAGGGCTGCTGTGAGAATATAAATTAGTTGGAAGGGATCCTCAATGCTGAGCTGGGAGAAAGTTTGAGGGGTGCTTGGTGTTCTCTGAACTTGCCTGTTTTCTTGCAGATGTTTCATGACTCAAACTAGGTAACATCATCAGTGCTAATTCTGCTATTAGCACTGATGATGTTCCCTAGTTGGGTCATGAAACGTCTGCAAGAAAACAGGCAAGCTCAGAGAGCATCAAGCACCCGTCATGTCAACCCCGAGCTACAAATAGTCTCCTTTATTAAGGGAACTTAAAAACACAAGAAAATAAGTAACCCTATTATGATGATTTTAAGCTGAATTTGCTCCTAAAAGATATAAGACAGTCAAGACGGATGTGTCTTGCTTAACCAGAAAGCTCAAATCTCCAATGCAAGAAATGTTTCTGAAAGGATTTATGTTTTCAAGAAGATAGTCAGAAATCCTCAGAATTCAGCCAAAGGGGGTGTCAAGAAAGAACAAACCCATCTTCTCATTGCTGGCTCGTCTCCAGTTTTGCGGAGTTTCTCCAATATGGTCACGTATTATTTTAACTGCTCGAGTAGGGTTATTGTTGACAAACACTAGGAAGACCAGAGCTGTTCCCGTGAGCATACTGAGGAACAAATATTTGCGAGAAAGAAGCAAAGAAGGTGAGTTGAGATGCTTTCCTTTCAAAAGAAAAAACATCTTTTCTGCTTTGAGGTTGGGGAAAAAAATGAAGAGACCAAGAGGTGGACCGGAGAAGTTTCAAAAAGCCAAGTGTGGAGAAAGTAGGTCGGGAGAGAAATTCTTGCTAGTTTCTGGATGATAAATTTGTTAAACAAATTTATATGGTTGTCCAATTCACGGCCATGATTAAATATCCTGATTGCACAGGGAAAATGCAATTTATGGAGCTGGATTCTTCCACCCATTGAAATTACAACCACGGAGGGGACCCTTTCACTCCATAAGTAAAATCCCAATTGCCCCACCCCTTTCAAATTATTGCCGCCACCTACCTTAATCAGAAAAAAAGGTGAACTGACTGTTGAGAAACAAGTCTTGTGCTCAAAGACCACCCTAGGTTTTAGAAAAATCCCAGATTAATCCATGCCATGCTTCTTTCTTGCTCGCTGCCCATGAATCCAAGAAACATCGATCTTAGTCCTTCAAATATCAAATCCTGGCTTCCCCTGTGTCTTGGGCTGCAGGAAACAACCCCAAGCAATCTCCAGCTCAGGAAGCCACCGAGAAAAATGATGGGACGATGGAAGCTTTGTTCTCTTTCCCCGACCGATGGGGCGAATGTTTAGGGTCTAATCTGCAGACCTGTTGCTCCCAGGCAAAAGTCACACGGTGCCTCCTCTGGCTATTTTTAGTTAAGCAGAATTCTCTCCAAGCTGTTTTGGTTTCCAGAATTGCCCTGCCAGAAGGTGCCTTGGAAGAGCAGCTGCGAACGTCTCGTTTTACAGCTTCAAGGCAAGCTCTCCAGGCACCCCAGAGACACTGGGGAGATACAGAAAGGGAAATAAACCTCAGGCATTTAATGTATTTTTTTTTTTTAGATGCTAGTCATCGGCGTTCTCATTTCTGACATTATTTTTCACAGGTTTCGTTCCCCATCTTTCCTCTCCCCATTTTTGAGGCAATGGCGGGAGTTCTCCAAAACTCCAATTTTATCCCAGCTGCAACAGCCCTTCTATTTCCAACAGGTGACATAAGCAAGCTTCAAAAGCCAAAGGCTCAAAAATAAGCCACCATCGTAAGAAAAGATCAGGGTTTGAAGAAACCCTTCGTTTGGCCAAAGATCTGAGTGGTGATCAGGTTCCCCAGACAAATGGGTTCTTTTGGGATCCAGAGATGCTGGGCACAACAACAAATAAATAAATTTTTAAGCTTCAACATTTCCTCAACAGCAAACAGATTTCAAAGCAGAACATGAAAAGTGGGCAGAGCAAGCAAGATGACATTTGGATCTCTTGCAAGCTGCCAGATTCCCCTTAATATGAAGAAAGAAGAGGTTCTCCAAGGGAAGACAATTTGCAGGATCCAATCTGGGTCGGTCACCGGGATCAGAGGTTTAGTCTTCCAAGCTTTGGGATTCATCCTTGGTGAACTTCTTTCTCACCAGCCCAATCCGATGAGAGAATGAGACATTTTGGGTAAGAGAGAAATTCCCTGAAGATGGGCTCAGCAGAAGTCCAAAAGCTGAGAAGACAAAAACCTCTGGTCCTGGTGACCGACCCAGATTGGATCCTAAAACATTATCCTGGGACATGTAGATTCGCCTTCATTTGAGGACAATTTCAGCTTAAGGCAGGACTAGAACTCACAGTCTCCTGGTGATTGGCCCAAAGTCACCCTTTCATGCCTAAGGCAGGACTAGAACTCACCGTCTCCTGGTGATTGGCCCAAAGGCACCCAACTGGCTTTCATGCCTAAGGCACAACTAGAACTCACCATCTCCTGGTTTCCAGCATGGTGCCTTAACCACAACTGGACCTCAGAATAGGTTCTCAATCATTTACCCCAGGATTCATCCATAAATGCCAGTCACAGACACACAGTTGAGCATCTCCACCATCACACCATGCCACCTTCTTTTCATCTGCTGCTCTTTGGTCTTCGGACTGCAGTAAACTATCCCTCTGCTTGGGGGTGGAGGACGAATCCCCTCCATAGGAAATGCCCCCCTTAAAACGAGTCCCCCCACCACTCCAGTCCAAACTTTTTCTCTGACTCAGAGAAATACCCGGAGCTGCATCTGCCAAAGGTTAAGAGGCGACGAAGGCTTGCTCCAATCCTCTTTGTAACCCAATCCTACCTATGACGCAGAGAGTCAAACTTGCCAACAGGTGTATGCCAAACATATTGGCCGGGAAGGGGTTTCAAAAAGGATGGGGAAATCTCATGATGATCCAAGCTCACTCTGGGAACCAGATTCTTTGCTAAGACAGCAAATCTTGGAGGAAAAGATGGGGCGGTTTTTAAACACCTGGGTTTCTCCTCCCCCTGGTTTAAAAATGAAAGACGCCGCAAGCCTTCCTAAGGAAGGGAGACTGGTCGAGAAGCAAAATCCACCTGCAGTCATTTGAAGGTCGCACTTCTCTGACTTGACAAATGCAACAGCAACAATGCTTTCTTGCTGAAATGCAGATTTCGGGAGAATGTGGACAAAACGCACCACGTATGGAAAAGAATGCATACCCCTTTAGTGTAAAATTTACTAAAAAAGAGAGAGTTCAGTGATAAATCTGGAGGAAAAATGGGCAAAAATTGAAATGAACACATTTGTGTTATTTGATTGGTATTTCTCACCATCAGGAAATTTCTCCTTAGTTCTATGTGTCCCTTTCTAAAATCCTCGCTCGGCTCCCAGTAAAAGAACTTTCCCTTCGTGCAATTAATAAATTCCCACACAGCTACTCCATTTGTCTCATTACTATCTTTTTTTTCATGTCACTTTTCCTACAAAATATTTAACAGATTGAGAAGCTATACCGGGCCGGCTGGTGCAGGCAAGTCAGAGCAATTTAAATTCCCTTGAATTTTTTAGGAACTGACAAGTCAACCCAAACTCTTCCTGTATAAATGAGACATAGAAATAAGGTTCTATTTGGTCTTTTTAAAGCAACTCCGCACCTTTTTTCATCGTCTCAATGTCTTTTTTTGCATCCCAGGGACCAAAACTGGACATGGGATTCCCAAGTGTGGCCTTCGCAAATATCTTGATGCTCTGCTCAATGGAACATCGAAGTCTGAAGACTTGGCACATTTGCTAATCTGTTGAAAGTCTGGGATTTTTGCAAACACATCTCCACGACCCTCTGCAAAATGTTGGAAAGGATGTCATGTGTGTAACATCTTCCTCGGACAACTCAAAGCACAGCTCTGGAAGACAGTTTCCAAAAAGCTCCCATTAATCTCTTAAAGAATGGGAAGGAAATCTTTTTAAAATCCGCAGCAGGGAAGTCCAACTTAATCTAGGCTTCGCTGACCCATAATTGCTCGAGGTGTGCTGAAGGGCTCCCTGGGGCGTTGATTGGAACAGCCCTCCTCCACCCCACGCATTCTTCGCTCTGAAAATCCAAGGAATTTGTATCCTTGATTTGTCACAACACACGGTCCCTTGGCTGTCTCAGCTCCCATGTGCAGAGCTTAAACAAACACAAATACTCTGATTTCTCAGCTGTAAGAGCTCTTGTGATGTAGTAAACATTTCCTTTCTGACTCCCCATCCCTGTGGCCTTCTTCATGTCCTCAGATGGTCTGAAAGTGGAGTCCTTAGTGCCCTCTGAGCTTGGTGGTCTACTTGGAGGCAACTCATGGCCCAACGAGGTGATCTCTTCAGTGCTAGAAGGGAATGGGTTTTGTGGAGAGGAAGAAGGAGAAGGAGAAGGAGACGGAGGAGGAGGAGGAGGAGGAGGAGGAGAACTTTGGGGTCTTCTTGATGCTCTCCAAGCTTGGTGGTTTAATTTCAGAAGTTTCATGGCCCAACTAGATAACATCATCAGTACTAGAAGGAAGTGGAGTTTGTGGAGAGGAGGATGAGGATGACTATGGGGCCCTTGATGCTCTCTGAGCTTGGACCCAGCTTGGTAATATAATCAGTGCTATAAATGAGTGGGGCTTGTAGAGAGAAGAGCAGGAGGAAGAGGTTGAGGTGAAGGAGAATGATGGGATCTTTGATGGTCTCTAAGCTTGTTGGTTTAGCTGTAGAAATTTCATGGTCCAGCCAGGTAACATCATCAATGCTAGAAGGGAGTGGGGCTTGTGGAGATGAGGAGAAAGAGGAGAATGACTAGGAGGGTCCTTGATGGTCTCTGAGCTTGGTTGTTTTCTTGCAGAACAACTCATAGCAACATCATTAGTGCTAGAATCTAGTGGGGTTTGCTCCCTATTTAATCTACCAGTGTCTTCCCCTGCCAGCATTGGTGAGAACCCTACAAAAAGAAGACCTAGCCATTTGGGGGGGGGGGGGGGTCAAAAGAAAATAAGACACGACCTTCTTTTGGGAGAAACACGGGTACCTCCGTCAAGTTTTCAAAGCAGTCCTTGGTGGCAGTTATTCTCGTTAAATTATTTGATGGAGTAGGTCGAAAGATCTTTCTTTTAGGTAAATATGGGGTTTCCCAGGCTTGATTAGAAGTACCGAGTTAATTAATGAGCTTCACACTGTGATCCTCCCAAAGAAATGTCCAATTTCCCCCCGGCAGTGGATCCAATTCACTTCTGGAACAGTGTTGGCTTCCACTGAGCCAATATGTCTAAAAATAGACAGGAGCTGCTTAGAACAACAACAACAAAAATTATAAACATTATTTGGAGGGTGGGGAGAAAGAACCTGGGAGGGTCTCTTCAACAAAATGCATTTGTCATGGGGTCATCTAAAAAGCCATCTCATCCCTAGGAATGGCCAAGAAAATTCTCTGTGCTCCACAAGGTTGGTCTATAATTCCACCTGGGATGTGAAAGACGATGGACCGGATGGATGTCATGGAAACCAAGAGGAGAAACCTCATTTTCCAGCACTCGCTGTGGCTGCCATTTATTTATTTAATTCCGACAAGCTATTTAACAACAGACAATGATGCCGGGGTGGGAGTGAGAGGTTGGAAAGGTGCCTGCAGCGATGCTATAAATAGCCCCGCTGCTGTTATTTTAAATCTCGCTATGTATGGTAACATTGGCCACCAATATCTACAAACATCGTTCCCCTGCGTGGCTGAGCAAGGCAGGAAAAGCTCTGGGAAGGTTTTGTTGAAGGGGGAGGGCAATTTAAACCACTGCCCTGCATTCACCTCTACTCTGCCTTGGGGAAAAAACATTGGTGGGGATTTTGGGACTGATTCTTGGCACTTAAATCTGGGGGTGGGTGGTGGGTGGGTGGGGTAGGTGGGGGGAAGATTCTTGAAAGACCATTGTCTGAGGCTTCCCAGACCTTTGTTCAGGGGAGGAGGAAAAGGAGGAGGAGGAAGAGAACAAGGAAGAAGAGGAAGGAGGAAGAAGTGGAAGAGAAGAAAGAGGAGGAGGAGAGAGGAGGAGGAGGTGGAAAAGGAGGAGGAAGAGGAGGAGGAGGCGGAAGAGGAGGGCAAGGAGGAGGAAGAGAACAGCGGGAGACAAGAAATGGGGCAAGAGTAGGTTCCACCCAACAGATCCTGTAAAAGTCAAACTTGCGACTATGGTCATGGTCCTTGCCTGGCCTTTCCCATGGCTAGTTCAGCTTTTCATCCAAGGAGGGTGACAGTGATGTGAAAAACATTATATGAATAATTTTGCTTCTCTTTCCTGAACAAGCAGGATGGAGGGAGAGCCAAGCACTTTTGAATAGAGAGAGAAATTCAGCCGGGTGGGTGGGGTGGGTGGGAGGGTTGGGGGAACCAGAGAGAGGTAAATAATTGAAAGGCAGCATTATGGAACAATGATGTTGGTCAGGCTTCATAACAGGTGGACCTTTGGAGAAGGCAGGAGAAAAGGGGCTCCTTTTGTAAGGGGGGGGGGCAATGAGCCCATCCGTAGAACCTGTTTTTTAAAATCATTTTTGCTCTTTTGATGCGGTTTGCCACGCTCATCGCAGCCAGTGCAGTTTTAATCCGTTCCTGGTTACAGGTGTTAAAAACAGGTGTTATATTACCTTCCTGCTGAGACTCTTGAGACCCAGACAAAAAAAGAAAAAAAACCTTGTTAGATTTTTTTTTTGTTAGTGTGTGTGCGCGCTGGTGTGTGTCTTGAAGCAAGCTACAACCACACATTTCCCTGCATGCTAATTAAACTCAGGCGCCACCTTTTTTTATCAAAGGGGGAAGGAGGAAGGCAGACAGACCTTCCTCTCCTAAAAGATGCAAAGAAGTAGTAACGTAGGTGCAAACGGACTTTTTTCTTTGCACCCCAGTAAGAATGCCTCGTTTCCCTTCTTGGCTTTTCCTTGTATTTGTAAGATGCATTCAATCTTCTGTATCTGAAGGGCCTCACTGCTTGGATGCTTTTCATTATTCAAAACAGAGCCAGGTCAACTCATTTGCAAGCAAAGAGGAGTGAAAAAGCCAGAAATATTAATCTTGCTGCTCGTAGGCCATGCTGTATTAAATTGGCTTAGTGTGGGCACCCAAATCTGCAAAAGCATTTTGCAAAAGCAACCAGGATTCCCAGGGGAAAGGCATCGATCAGTCCAGGGAACTTAACTAGACTGGTGTACAAATCCAGGTTTGGAATCTTCTACATCAGAGGTGGATGATGGATAACCTAGTTATGGGTGCCAGAGAAAGGAGTCCCAACTTTGGAGGAGAATTTGAGAAGCAAAGCAACATTTCGAAAGGTTGGTCCAGATCAACCGGTGTAGAAGGAGATGTTTAGGAGGAAATTTTCTGACTCCAAATTTTCTACACCAGCTCTTGATTAGAACAAATTGATATGATTTCTCTAGTACCACCAAGGAGAATGAAACTTGACTTTTGGCTTTTGACCAAAAAACCTGATCAGAGTCTCTGAAATTTGATTCAAAGAGTTTGACATATGAAATGAGAAAGGACTCAAGGACAGGAACCAGAAAACGCAGTCAAGATAATCATGTTTGGTAGTGGATGGATGGGCCATCTGTTGTCCTTCCTTGGATTTCAGTTGACATCTTCCTCTTTTATTAGTTGAAACTATATCTATTTTCCCTGCTTACATTGCTTTACCCTTTCATTCCAGGTCCCTTTCACTGGCACCATTATCCTACAGCAAATCTTATTTTTTTTCTTTCTTTTTGGCTTGCTTCATTGTGGTGATCAATTATTGAGGCCGGAAATCAAATTATCTTGAAAGAAACCAGAAACAAATCAACAATACTGCTTACCAGAAAGAACACACTTGGATATGCTTATATAACTAAAAAAAAAAAAAAAGAACCAAGAAAGAAACTCTTATTTGGTCTTTCAAGAACCAAAGAAAAATTTCCTATTGGTGAGAACAATCCATCAATAGAATGGCTTGCTTTTGCAAGCCGTGGCTACTCCAGCACTGGAGATTTTTTAAAAGAAGAGAGTGGACACAGCTGTTTGTCTGAAATGACATAGGATCTTCTGCTTGAGCAGGTAGTTGGAGTAGAAGTCCTATAAAGTCCCTTCCAATTTTGCTATTCTGTTCCATCTCTCCATCCATCCCTCCCTTCATCTGTATTCCCCAGAACAAAACACCGAGACATGACATGAATCACAACAAATATTTCTTTGCATCACAATTACTCTTCTCTTTTATACACTAAATATCAAAGTGACCCCCCCCCCAACTGTCATCCTAGGGTTCCAGATGTTATAATAATTTCTGGCTTCCCTGTACCCTTTTTAAAGGAGCTGGATACAATGCTTTGAGTTAATGCTGCCCAGCCTTAAAAAATACATTTACTGTAAGTGCTTTTTTTTAAATGGTTGAGAACATGATTAGCATGCCAGTAGGATCTGCCAGCTTGATTAATTACTCACAGCATTTACTCATCTCTCCGCTGTCTTGGTATCATTCAACAAGGGAAAGGGCTTCTGAATGGAGACCACTCAAAGCTGGTTTTGCATGAATTTATTTCTATTTGGAGAGTGCTAGCCCGGCCAAGATTACTTTAACCGGATTATTGCAAATCACCAAGAAACTTTATATATATATATATATGGGAACTCATTGTCTTTCAGATGTTTTTTGTCTTCAGCTCCCATCCTCCTCCTATACATTGGTCAATGGTAGAATAGTTGAGAGATGGGTCCATCTGCATGTCTATGGAGATTCTCAATTGTCCAAGGTTGTCCCAAAGATGATTTTTTTCTCAAAACACAAGTGGACTTTCTTGGTGTTTTTCTTTGAAAACGTTTCATTTCTTCACTTGAAATGTTTTCAAAGAAACAAAACAAGAAAGTCCGTTCATCTTTTAATTTAATTTAGTACAAGATTTCTATACCGCCACTCTCCCTAAGGACTCGAGGCAGTGCACAGCCATCTAAAAACATAAACTCATAAAAATTAAAATACAGTTAAAATGGATTAAATCAATGGCCAATAACCAAGTTATAAAAGTTAAAAATTTAAAACAATTTAACTAATTAAAATTGAACAAATTTAAAATTTAAAACCCCTTTAAATGTTAGGCCAGACCGGCTTGCTGGAATAGATGCTTTTTTAATGCACGCCGGAAGGTCCGCAGGTCGGCAATGGTCTGAATCTCCGGGGGCAATTCGTTCCACAGGAAGGGTGCAGCCACAGAGAAGTCTCATACCCTCGGGGCTGTCAGGTGACACCGTCCCAACAATGGAACCCCGAGGAGGCCTGCCCTGTGGGAACACACTGGTCAGCTGGAGGCTGGCGGTCCCGTAAGTACCCAGGTCCCGGGTAAAAAAACAACCAACCACCTTTGGCATATCCATCAGCACGCTTATGAAATGGATGAATCTGTTTTTGACAAGTGTGGTCTTCATGAACGTGGATAAAACTTGTGTGATGTCCTACAGAAATTATTGCACCCTTGTTTAGGCCGCTGTTATGCCATTTGGAAAAGGCCCACGGAAGGACCTTGAGGGAGAAGATGACCTGTGTGTTAAGCCCAAAGCAAATATGTACTTGCCCTTTGGAGCTGGTGATCCAGAGATGCTCCACTCATGCGACGTTAGCAAAGCTGCTCTGAAGTTGGAAGAAAATGACCCACCACAACTTTGCCTTGGTCCTGGGACTGTTGGGATGTCTTCTTCTCTCCGAGTGTGCAGGTTGGTTCCCTTTTCAGCTAAGTTTCTTTTGGTTGGAGTCGAAAACCTGATTTGGTCACCGGTTAAGGCATAAGCCATGAGGAAATAAGTGGAATTTAAAAGCTTCTAAAGATAGCATTGATATCGGATTAGACCAAACAACTCTCATTCCTTGCAATTGCAACTCAGTGTGTAGGTGCTTAATGGAACTTGCTCCCAAGTCACTGTGGATAAATTTGGTTTGCAACCCTAAGTCTACTTCTCCTTTGATTTACGTGGCCTGGGCCTCTACCCAACCGGTAAAATTGCATTTACAATAATGGAATTAGTAATCCCAAAAGTGCCTTTCAAATATAACTTGGATTGTTTATAAGGAATTTACACTGAAATGAATCCCCCAATGGTGTTCTATTTGCTGAACATGTAATTCAAAAAGGCTAAATTATAGCCTTCATAAATGTCTGTGACTTTTTTTTGTTCGTTTTAGGGTATTGTATGTTACTATTGCTGTTGATCAGAACTGCGGAGTCCCTACAGAAATCTCTTCTATTGATTACTAATGATAAAAATCACCAGTCCAAATTATTATTATCTTCCTGGGGAAAGTGATAAAGGATTGCAGAGCTGTTTTATCAACTGTAGTTTAGTTTAGTCGTTTGATACTGACCAGTGCCCTCCACAACAAAATAATACAATTTTGTTCCTTGTCTCAATAAAGAGGAATCTATGGCCTTTCTGTGAATGTTAGGCTAAATGAAATAAAAATATTAGCTTAGTACAAAATTGTTTTTAAAAAAGAAAATACTGAATTGGCAATAGGTAGTCATATGGCCAATTACGTATTTTCTTTTTTTAAATTACATTTTAAGCTTGGGTTTTTTTTTTGATAAAATAATATACAAAAACAGAATGACAGTTATGAAGCAAAATTGGAAAACCCCAAATATCTTTTCATATATATTTTTTTCGGTGTTCACCTAGAGAACATTTCTGTCTATAACCTCTTGTTACTTTCACACTGTAGTTTTTATTGATCAGCAAAGGGCAAGTTCTGTCTTGCGCCGATATCGAAGGTATAATTCTGGACACCTGGAAGAGCTGCGTCAAGGGAATCTTGAACGGGAATGTATCGAGGAAATTTGCGATTTTGAAGAAGCCCGAGAAGTTTTTGAAGATGATGCTCAAACGGTGATTATAGGCATCAAGAGAACTTAACTCCTTCCTTCCTTCCTT
>JAEANM010023759.1:0-11299 GCA_017656035.1 Myanophis thanlyinensis
CACACTATATATGCATATACATATACACTTTGGTTTATTTATTTTGCAATAGAGAAGATGAAGAATACATTGTGGTTTATGAGATATTTTTGTAACCATGTTGTTTGTGTGCTGGGATTAAATACCAAATTGAATTTTGTTTCTTGCAAAATTAACCCTGTAAAGAGGGACATAGGAATAGTGAGAAAATCAGTCAATAGTTTGGGTTTTCCTTTTGTTTTTTCCAGTTTAGAAAATTTTAACTTATTATGGTTACTGGGTAAACGTCTTAAACTGGTCTGGCTTTAAATAGCTTTTTCATTACCAATTATAATGCATTAAGGTATAGAAATATAGTAAGTATATCTTTAAATTTGATCACCAATAAATAGTATTGACCTGTCCCCCAGCTTGTTGCCAATTAAGCAACCCCAACTTTTTTATATTAATTGCCAGAAGTAGAAAGATTGCTACTGCTGCTAGCAATAGTAATAGGAGATATAGTTTGTTTTAGAGCAATTAAAGTAACAGAATTAATCAAGTGTCAGAAAATTCCTGTTGACATAATAAGGAAAGTGAGTTACTGATAATTTCATCTATATCTTCATTGATATAAATCCCACAAATTTCTGTTAGCTGTATTTAAGCAGTTGTGTCCTGGTTTATTGAGACTTGCCAAGTTATCTGTATATGCCTAAAGTCAGTTTCTGGCAATAGGAGAAAATTCCTGCTGGGTTAACTTATATGGGCCAGCAAGATATTTTCCACACTTGGCAAGCAGATGTCCCTAAGAAGCCTATATGCTATGTATCTCAATCTTCGCAGCTTGAAGATGTGTGGCTGGGGAATTCTGGGAGTTGAAGTCCAAACTGTCATAGTTGAAAAACACTGCTTGTATATATGAAATGAAGGCAAAAGAGTTATCTTTCTTATCTTCTCTAACCTCTGATGCTAGGAGATCTTCGACAGAAGAAGTAATACTAGAAGGGTGACATGTTTGAAGAAAACCCCAGATGTCACCTTGAATCCTTCAGATGAAAGGATGAATACAAATATATTCATTCAATACTGTGCATACAAAGAGACACAAGTGGATTGGACCACTCGCTTGTACTTTAGGCCAGCTATTAATGCAAGATGAGAAATATGTTTCAATGAATGGCTCCTTTTTAGCTGCAAAATATTACGTTAATACTAGATGTTATATGTATTTTGTCACTAATGCATTGCCAAAGAGCCCTCCCCTTCTTTAACAACAAAGAAAACGGTTGGCTTTTAAAGGTACAACTTTTGTTAAGTGTTCAGAAATCACTGATTGCATTCAGTGATTTAAACCAGGATTTACAAACCAGAGTAGCTGGCACATTTAGTGTGTGAACCCAGTGATTCTTGCGTTACCATCTTCATGGAATCTTAAAAATGAATTCTTACTGTGGCACCCCTTTCTCCCTCTGCCCACTTTTTCTTGACTTTTTTTTTTTTTTTTTGCCAATACATAGCAATCTAATTAAAGCATTTGAAGATGATTGGTTGCCATTCTTGGCAGAAGGAATTCAGAGTAGCTATGTGGAGTGGACAGGAATCAACCCTTCTAATTAAGCACTGCATTTATAGTGCCAGTGGAATGCAGCCTGAGTTTAGGAGGGCTGGCTTTTTTGTGCAACAAGAACAGAACATGTCCTTGAAAGCTAATGATCACATTGAGTTTTGAAGGGTGTCTTTACCTTTGCCTTTGTTTCTGTAGAAAGCTGTGAGCTTCTCCAGTGAAGGAATCCTTTTAATGAAAAATAAGGCTTGTCAGTTGCTTACCTCCAGCCCATCAAATCTTTCTGACTGGTATTCTTACTGTTACCTCTCCATTGACATTGTACCTGTCTTTAGGGTTTGCAGAGGCAACTGCTGTTTCAACATTTTATTCCTGGGTGAACACCAAGCACAAGCCCCTTTCCCCAAACTGGAGAGAGAACAGTAAATCCCCGTTATAGGAACGCTAACCCATGTCCCCAGATTAATTAAGTTGATCTAATGATAGGTCTTGCTGGCAAGAGTGGCAACAAAATATTTTAATGTCATTTTATACTTTAATAAGAGCCTGCAGATACGGCATCTGCTCTGTGAAGTATTGACCTTCTCTAGAAAGCCACTCTCCTGTCACCTGTCCACTTCTTTCTCTCCTGCACTCAACATTCATTGCCTGTTGAGCATATTCAGATATAACTGGACTTATGTGTGGAAGGGGATGCCCGTGTATTTATTTCTGCATAATATAATATTTATTGGGGTATGCAAAACATTTCAAATTACAACAGTGGAAGCTTAAAAACAGTTGTGATCAAAATGGAATGTTCTGATGTTCCAGGAGATGTTCCAGTCAGCTTGAAACAACCCTGTTCCAAACTCAAAAAAGATATTTCAAACTTAGGGAAGTGGTGTTTGGAATTTGGAACACTTCTGGAATGATCAAAATTACTGCTACAAAATTTAAACAGGGTTTTTCTTTTTAGAGTTTTTTTCAAACTTCAAATGTTTGAAATATTTTGCCCACAAGCTGTTACTAGTAAAATGTGCCCTAATATTTTGATTGGATAGAACCACTCAAATAAAACTATTATTCTTTACAACTCGGGAGTTTTATAGGGGCCATTTCCAAGGTTTTGTGGCCTTGGGGCTTCAGATTGTATGCATAACTAATATGTTAGGAATACACAGTTGAATCACAATTTTTTTTTTTTTACAGGTAAAAGAGTTTCCAACTCTGCTTCCTCGTGCTCTAATGAAATATTAGAGGTGTATTGGTGGGGAAATAGATTTTTGAAAAATGACTTAGGGATGGAACCTCCTTAAAAAGGGCTTGACTTTTCTCTCGTTTTTTTGGGTGAACATCTGCCTCAATTCTAGGGATGCTAAATTTAATTGCCAAAGATACTGTAAGTTGAAAACAGATCTTCTGAGTCTACCATGGCAACCTGTTCCCTGTAATTTTCCCTCTTATTTATGAAGTCTCATAACCTCAGCAGTGCTGATAAAGAAATGGTTTATTGATTTATGCCAGTTCAAAAAACAGCCCATCATTTTTTCTTACCTTAGCACTAATAATGGGAATTGTTTATTTATTTGATGCGAACTTACTTAATTGCTCTCTTTGTGACCTGTATTCTCAAGGGAGCAGGTTCCAAATGTTTTTCTCAATTTTAAGTAGGGATTTCTACACTATGATCCTATGTTATGGAAAGGTGAGTCAGTTTGTAATGTGAGAAAACCACGATGTGTGTGTGTGCATCTTGGTGATCTGTGGGACCTAATCCCCCAAAACTATGCATCAATGATTAACTGAAATGTACCATATTTTTCTCTAGGAGCCTTAGAGGAGAACACCAATGCAGTGCTGCTTTGTCTTAAAATAGTGACTTGTCAGGTTGGCAAAATAATTGGACGATTGTCTTTCATCTAGCACAGATTATATTTTGACAAGAGATTAGATGGCTTTATGCTGTTTTTATCTCCTGTACTAGTTGCAAATGCCTGTTTTAGGCCATTTTAACAAGTGACAAAAATGTGTTTAGCCCCGGGATGGTGAACCTATGGCACGGGTGCCACAGGTGGCACAAAGAGCCACCTTGCTGGGCACACAAGCTGTCAGCCAACTTACCTCCAGCTGAGCATGCACATGCGATTATGTACGCACGCATGCACAATTGCAGAGACCCAGTCTGGTCTTCGGGCATCCGCTGTGCATGTGTGCAATTGCAGCAGGAAATCCAGCTGGTCTTCGGAGCTCTCCTGTGCATGCACACACGCTTGCTCATGTGTGCCTGAGTGCCTGCGTGCAGCGCGTGTGCATTGCACGTGCAAAAGCTGCATGCATGCACAGATGGTGCAGTTGCACATGCAGCGCATGTGGAGGAGCCGCACATAAGTGTGGATGGCATGCGCAAAGCACGTACTTTTCGGCACTCGGTAAATAAAAGGTTCGCCACCACTGGTTTAGCCTCTTTTGCAGCACCTGTGAATATTGCACCTTGTTAAACATAATATTTTTTTTACTTGATAGGAAAAAACATTAGTCATTGGAATAAATAGTTATTCCAATAGAAAAGAATACATAATGATGTATTCAATAATTGTAATTGGAGGATGAACATGAATACAATAAGGACTTTTATATAAGTTTCTTTACCAGTTCTTATTTTTTGCAGTTTAAAATAGTGATTAATGTTTCTGTTTCATTTGCCCAGCCTAATCCATAGTTGTGGGATTTCTTGTTGGTCTCCTATCCAGCGCTGACACTGCCTAGCTTTTTTTAGCATGGGCAAGACTAGCTAAATGTTGCATACAGAAGCTAAAATCAGAAACTTTGAAAGGCATTCATTGCATGCTTTGAAAGATATACTTGACACCATGAAGACTGGAATGTTGGGGTGGGTAGGTCTACACATAGACATGCAGAAGGACTCACAATAAGAAATTAGAGTGTCTTGAAACTGAATATGCATTCTTGGAATTGCAGAAGATGAATCATCCTACTTTCACCCTCCATTCTTTGGTTTTAGAAACCCACTCCCTGGATTTATCAAAGATGTTTCTCCCACACTTTTCCTGTTCCTTCAGCTGTTCTTGTGTAACTACAGGCAACTTTTGTCAGGGTGTTGTCACAAAGGTTCCTTATATTCTTTGGCCAACCCACGTGGTAATTCTCTTGGAGGTTCATTACCTTATCAGACCATATACTGTAAATGAAAGGGAATTGCACTTTCATTAACACATAATAAGTAAATGCAGATACAATCGTCTCAGTTTCCTTGCTTGTCACCTACTGGGCAATTTGGAGGAGGAACCACGTTTTTCTTTTCTTCCATGTTATTCAAGTATTCAAGGTCATACAACTGTTGCACATTTAAAACTTTCAGACGAGAAAATGGGTCCCAGGATCAGAGACAGAATTTGGGGTAGAGCGTAATTTTATACAAATATACCAACGAATACCTCATTTTCAACATTGTACAAATGTTTGGGGAATTTGGAATTTTAATTTGAATAACTGAATTGCATAATTACTTAATTTAATTAACTTAATATATAAAACAAAACTGTAGATATTATTTTCATTACATAGTGATGACAAGGTGCTAAAATGTACTGTTTACCCTTTGCTACAAGCCCATCCGATCTTAAAACTTGCATAATTAATAGTATTAATAACCTGTCATTTAGGGGGTTTATTAATTTAGATTTAAAAGGTCATCCAATTCTGTACCGATTGTAGATAGCAAACAAATTAAAAATGATTCTTACTTATTTTAATAGTAAAAAAGTTATATTTTAAATGATAAATTTCTTCTTTTGTGGTTGAAATAAGCCATGAAATTATTATTTAAGATTATAATTTAAACTACAATAGGGTAATGCTTATCATGAAGATTTTAAAATGTATTGTAAACAAGGATGGAGGAATGCTTACATAGTATATTATTAACATCTTGCAAATCCTTTAAGGAGTAATAAATTACATTGACAAAATTTATTGAGAACTACAGAATATAATAAAAACGAGAATTTGTTATGAAGTTAATAAGTATTTAGTTATATTGATGAAAAAAACCCAAAACAGAGTTCACAGACTGAGTTTGGCCATAATAGTGCCAATCTTTAAGAAGGTCCTCCTGAACTTTTTAAACAGTTTATTATCTGTTATGCACAAACTGTATTGAAACATTTGTTCTGTAAAGTCCATTGGATTGAATGGAGAAAAAAAAATACTCTTGTTCTTGTAAGTGGAACTGGTGTTGGGTCTCCCACTTAATAAGAACATAGCAACATCCAAGATAGCACTAGCAGGTAGCAATAGCACTTAGAATTATTATACCGCTTCACAGTGCTTTACAGCCCTCTCTAACCAGTTTACAGAGTCAGCATATTGCCCTGAACAATCTGGGTCCTCATTTTAGTGAGCTCAATACTGCATTCTAGCCACTGTGCCACCATGGCTCCCCTACAGATTTATTAATTTCAAGCAGACCTTCAATAGTACCGTAATTCCAGAAATAAATGAAGAGAAGAATTTAGAGGTATATTAGTTGACTAATAGTTGCTCATCTGTAAAATGCATAAAAATATCAAGCTGAAAATAAGATGTAGCAGCACAACAAGTTTCTGAGTGTATCCCCACCAAGAGAGAGATCAAACAAGCTTGCCCCCTTATTCACTTTTATATTTCACCACCATTTTCTGACATTTCCATGGGACATCATAGGTAGACAGGTAGCAGTCCTACTCCATTGATGACTGAACTAGTCCCCAAGACCTAAAGAGGGCCTTTTTATTCTCTGCCTCACTTCTGTTTGTATCCTTAGGTACCATTGAACTACAACTAAACAGACTATAATGTTCTGAAAAAGAACAAACTAGACTCTAATTGGACAATAATTTGATAAGGTGGCCCATTTTAACTTCCTGGAGATGTTTTTTTTTTCCAGTTAAAAGGAAGAGAGCTTACAGAATAACAGCAGTACAAAGAACCTTGGAGGTCCTCTTGACCAATCCCCTGCCCAGACAGAAAACACTATAACATTTCAGACCAATGGTCATCCAATTTCTTCTTAAAAATTCTCCAGTGTTGGAGCACCCACAACTTCTGGAGGCAAGTCATTCCACTGATTAATTGTTCTCTTTATCAGGAAATTTCTCCTTATTTCTAGGTTGATGCTATTGTTGATTAGTTCCCATCTGCTACTTCTTCTTCTGCCTTCAGGTGTCTTGGAGAATAGGTTGACCCCCCTCTTCTTTGTGGTAGCTATTTAGATATTGGAACTCTTGCTTCTTATGTAAGGATCCTCCAAAAGGCTCAAACATTGTAGTTTCATTTTTTTTTTAAAAAGAACACAACAGTTTCTTGTTGCCCTTAAGCATTTTATGGCCAAATCTCTAGCCCAACTCTTTGTGGAGTGGAATTAGGGCTAGAAAGTCAGACATCCCTGCTTGAATGTTTATCCAGACAAAGATTATAAGTGTCACATGGCACAATCCGTATCCAGTGCACTCTTATTGAGACAGGGCTGCCTATCGTTGCTACCAGAGCTTAGGTAAGTATATGTAAGATTGAAATTTCTGCCAGAAGGCTGGACTCTGCTGAGGTTGATAGACTTTTACCATGTGCCCTTGAATGTTAGGGTAGAGCAGAAAATCGCATGATATGGGTTCTTGGGAATCGGGTGTGACCACATCAAGATACACTGAAATGGAGAATAATTGAAATGGGAAGTCAGAAAGATCAAACCAGAATTTCTGCAAAGGTAAGGTAAAGGTTCCCCTCGCACATACGTGCTAGTCGTTCCTGACTCTAGGGGACAGTGCTCATCTCTGTTTCTAAGCTGAAGAGCCAGTGCTGTCTGATGACAATTCTGTGTTCATGTGGCCGGCATGACTAAATGCCCAGAGTGCATGAAACACTGTTACCTTCCCGCCAAGGTGGTCCCTATTTTTCTACTTGAATTTTTACATGCTTTCGAACTGCTAGGTTTGCAGAAGCAAGGATAAGTAACGAGCTCACTACATTACGCGGCACTAGGGACTTAGTGCTTAGTGCTCACCTACAAGCCACAGATTGTCTTAAACAGCTTGCTGTTCTATAGTGTTGGAGACTTTTTGTTGCCCACTTTGAGATCTTCCCATCAGCAATTGCTGACTACAGGTAGAAAAAGGGGAAATACCATACTTCTCACTTGTCAGGATGGAGAATGAGAAAATGCTTGCCCAAGTTCTTCTTGCTCTTGCCTATACATAGATGCTTGCCACGCTTGCTAGCCCCCTTGATGCAAAACATTCTGACTGCTCCGTATGGTATGTATGTAAATATCCAAAATTTACATGACAAGGAACAAGATTCTGGCTATCAATGTGCCAAACACTGAGATCCCAGAGTCATCCAACTTTATAGATAAAGGTATTTTAGGATTTGTATTATATTAGTGAATTTATGGAAGCTGCTTAGCAACATTGATTTATAATCATAATGAAGAATTTGTTAAAACCAATAGGTATTAAACATCATAGTGGGGCAAATGCTAAAATTTCTATAGTAGATTAAAAGAGCATTATAATAAAATAGTATTTTAGTGTTTTATTGCTATATTAATATAGGAATCTTATAGTGTGAGTTATTCTGTGAGTCTGTATAATGTGATCTGGATTCTGCTATGGCCTTGTTAATCATCTCTCAAATATTACTAGATTGATCGTTCTTTATTTTACTAGATTGTAAAAAATAGGCAGTCTGCTATTCCCATACTGACTGCAGATGCTTAATCAGAATAGTCATTGGTCAAGATTGCTGAATTAGTGGATGAACTCCAAGGAATCATTCAATCCTGATGTTAAATGAAAAAATAGTTTCCTTTGGTATATCCTTGATTTTTTTTATGACTTCATCAATATGTCCAGGGGTATTTCTTGGCAGCAGTATTCCCATTACGTGTGTGTGTGTGTGTGTGTGATTACTCATTCTATGCCAGCTATTAATCCCTAAGGGTATCATTTTAAGGAAGGCATGCATTCTCTAATTTTTAAGCAATTGTCCTCTCTTCTCCATTCTTGCTTGTATTCTCCAAGTGATTCTTTTGATATATTTTGGACATCTAGCTAAAAATAAGTTAGGTTGATCCCATAATAGTAAATTCCACTCACTGCTTCCTTGGAATATTATACTTCTATACCATTGGGGCATTTTAATGATCATGTTGTTCCATTATGCTTTGTTATTAGCCACTTTGATTTGTATAATGATATAGAATAAATGAATTGGACTTTAAGACCTTTTTAGACAGAAGAAAAATAAATTACAATGTAACATATGCTTCCTGTTTTGATAGGAAATATTACATACTACACTCCAGTACGGATACCACATTGACTGCTTCCTACTTGGACGATATCATGCTGCACAAGCAGAAATAAAGCACCTTTAGTATGGTACAAATATACACAAAAAGGATGCTTGAAAGTTCTCATTAAATCTATAGGTTCAGACACAGCTTGTTTTGTATCAGCAACAATGTGTTATTGTAACTATTTCACTTCAACTGAAAGGGATCACTGGATGAGACCAAAAGATGAAAAATGAATGGAATTTAAAAGCTTGCAATGTTCCTAACAAATATACTACTTCAGTATAGACTTTGGATTTTTAAAAATATATAAAAATTGCTATTGTTGATTTTCATTTTTTCATAAATTGGCTGGAAACTAATATTGGAATTGGTATTATAGCTAAACTTCATAAGAACAAGTATCTCTAACTGAGGATTTTAAAAAGAGAATTTAGTTAGTTAAATTATGTTAGTTTGTGTCAAATGTTTAATAGAATAATATTTCTTATGAGGATTTTCACACTTCACTTAAGAGGTGAAATCTTCATTCATCAACAGTTAGATTTTCAAACCTATTCATTCTGAAATGTCCACCAGCTAAAAAATGTGAGATGTTTGAGAATCAAAGCTATGCGTGATGATAGCAGTCAGTTTCTTTTTATCCATGCTTTCCCCAGTTCCTGTGGATAATGAATAAGGGGCAGGCTACACTTTCCATCAAAAGAAGGGATAAGAAGAGATACAACGAGACAATTCTTATTTTTCCACTCCATTTTTTTTTTCTGCTGACTTTGAGTAAGGAGGAAAAATGATAGCATAGGGAGAAAGGGTTCTAGGTAAAGGGCATGAAAAAGCCACCTCCATAGCTACCTGACTGCACCAAAACTAGCCATTTTATCTTACTAAAGGAATATGGACACTCACTGTCCTTGTTTCTCATCTTTGGATCTGATTGAATACACCTGCCAAAAAGTGTCAAGCCAATGAAATGAGAGGTTTTAGTAAAAAATAATTTAATTTAATTTAATTTCAAAATTTATATACCGCCCCCTCTCCCAAGGGACTCGGGGCGGTGTACAGCAGGTAAAAAACATACATAGAAAATAATCTAAAAACCAATTAAAATAATTATATAGAGCTGACAATTTAAAATCACATTCGTTTAGTATTAAAATTAAGGATTAAAATGAATTATATATAATTTATAAAATTATAAAATTTTAAAAGCATACATGTTGTTCACTTGGTTTTGGTTCATGCGCTTAAATATCTGTCTTTTCCTGGAGCCCCAATATCCCATAGATTCCACAATAAGAGGTCTTCAAAAGAAATTATTTTGCAGTATAAATAAAATTGGCAAGTGAGTCTACTCTAATTAACTTTGCAAGGAAGAGAGAAGGTATAACTTCATGAATATATCATATTGAGTTGTTGTTCTTTGAACAACTTAATGCCTTTCCCTTTAGGCAGCTTAAATGTCATCCAAGACTTTCTTGGAGATAAAGCCCTAAAAATTATTTGTGGGATGGCCTGTCCCTGATTACATCTGCCTGTCCCATCACATCTAACAGAAGAGGCATGCTGTTAGCGACCTAGGTGGGCCTCAGGAAGATGAACTTCTCTGCTGTGATCTATGGAAAATTCTCCTCCCCCCCCCCCCCAAAAAAAAGTGAGATCATCTTCATCCTACGGTTCTGGAAGTCCCTCAAGAACTGGCTGTATCCTCTGGCCTGGGAATCAGGGAACTATTCAAATCTTGAAGTATCTCCCTTGCTGATCAAATTTCTTGTGTGTTTTGTGATTTTTAAAGGCTTTTTAATTTGAGTGCTTTTGACGTGTGTGTGTGTGTGTGTTGTGTGTGTGCTGACCAGAGTCACTTTTTGTAAGATGGGCGACTATGTAAATTTGAAATATAAATAATCAAAATAAATAAAAGTGGAAAAGGACAAGTTACATTGTGTCTAGTAGTTTTACAAGCTTAGTTCCCATTATCTAACCTATTGGAGATAATAGACTATTGTAGTGTTGCTTGGCAGTTCTTTGTAAAGGAATTCTTATGCATATTTATGTTACTAAGTAATTTCCTCCAACTTTTGGATTTCCTTTACTTTCCGTAATCCACATCCTGATCCAGTGAGGTTAGTCAGCCTGTAGTTGAAGTGTTTTCTTGTTTTATGCTGTTGTATGGTAATATGTAGCACACCCTTAACCTCACTGCATGCTATTATGTCATATAGGACTTACAGTTCTTGACTGGAGATGGTGGGGGTTGTAGGCCAACACATACATAGGAAATAAGGTTGAAAAATTCCTCTGTTGGAGGAATCCTGTTCAAGCATATGGGGGAAACAGCCTCAAGAAACAGCCCCAAGAAGGAGCGATGACCACCGAGAGTAGCCATGGGGATGAACACTGCGGTCATAACAACAGACATTCTGTTCCCCTTGCTCTCTTAATTT
>JAEANM010023760.1:0-11299 GCA_017656035.1 Myanophis thanlyinensis
CCGCGCCCCCACTGCCGCCGCCACCCCCCCCGCTGATGGCCCCCCTTGCCGACGCCGACACCCCCCCTGCCAATGCCCCGCCCCCCAATGCTGATGCCCCACCCCAATGATGCCGACGGCACCCCGCCCCCCGGCCGACGCCGACGCCCCCCCACCGACGCCCCCCCATCCTCTTTTTTTGTTTATCAAATATGTTCAGCCTACTGTATATTCATATATACTCTAAATCTTACCAATTATATTGGCCCATTTTGAGGCTCACTGTAAAAAAATGGTACAAAATCCAAGTCTGTGTTGTGTGGGTAGATATATATGTTTATATGTATTCCATCCTTAAAGTTCAAGATAACCGTTCAAATTCATTTTTATCTGTTTGCCTTTTGCATGGGTATTAGCTATAAATATAAAAACAATTGTAATTGATATTGCTGCCAAGTAGAACCTCTCAAAATATTAAATTTAAAAAGTAAGCAGATAAATACCAATTACAGGTAGTCCTTGACTTACAACAGTTCATTTAGTGTCTGTTAAAACTTAAAACAGCACTGAAAAAAGTGACTTATGACCATTTTCACACTTACACTGTATAGTGTTACATCATCTCCATGGTCACATGATTTATGTTCAGATGCTTCACAATTGGTTCATATTTATGACAGTTGCAATGTCCCAAGGTCATGCGATCATTTTTTGTGACCCTCTGACAAGCAAAGTCAAAGAGAAACCAGATTCACTTAAGAACCATGTTACTAATTTAACAACTGCAATGATTCACTTAATAAATGTTGCAAGAAAAGTCATAAAATGGAGCAATGAAGGGGGTGAATAATATGTAAACTCTGAGTAACCTTTGATTATTTTGTGAAATTTATTTTCCATTTGTACAATCTTTATTCATGCATTCTACTATATTGATATAGCATACATTGTTATATTTTTTTAAAAAAACCTTATATTTTGCTTTGAAGAGTATTTCCCATATAATTGTTCATAAACCATTTAGATTTGGGTTACTATAACTTAGGGTTAGGGTTAGGGTTGAGGATGGTCAGTTTTAATCATGCTTCACTAGGATGCCATAGCTTGTTAAAAGTACTAAGATATAAACCATAGTTTATAAAACAGTAGTTACACTCACAGACTTTTAATATCCAACTTATACAACACTCACAGACTTATACAACACTCTTATACAACACTTATATAACACTTATACCAACTTATACAACACTCACAGACTTTTAATATCCAACTTATACAACACATGAAATGTGGCTTACTTTCATTTCACAATTTTTAAAAGAAATTGTTTCATTTTATTATAGATAACTTAGATTTATGTGTCAAACAATTTCAGTTATCAGGAGTATTCTGCAAACTTATATATGGATTCATGTATGGACTCACTCTTAATTCATCCTTTCTTTCATGGGTTAAATCTTCTCAGTATTAGAATTAGGCAAATTATAATTATGGCAAAAGACAAGCCTTTCCTAAACATCACTGAACTTTAGTCAAAAGCTGCTTCTGAAGTCCCAAATTAGAGACAATCCCAATTAGCTCTGATATGATTCACACCCCACAGCAAGCTATAGTTTGTACAAAGTAGAAATGAGATGGCACAAGGAAAAAAAAGGAACTGTGTAAGCAGTTTTGTGTCCAGAAATCCTAATACCTGCTTAGACCTTTTTCAAAAGCACAAAACTGAGAAATTGTTGAATTTATTTATTTATTTGTATTTATTTATTTTATTGTCAAAATTTATATACCACCCCCTCTCCCAAAGGACTTGGGGCGGTGTACAGCCAGTAAAACACACAGATAAACAATTTAAAAAACCAATTAAAATTAAACTAAATTAAGGCCAACTCAATTAAGATTTAATTTTTTTTTAAATTTAGAACAGTTTAAAATGCATGCGAAAATTAAGAACCAATTTAAAATCCCCAACCAATGGTACTAGGCCAGACTAGCTTGTTGAAACAGAAAGGTCTTCAATGCATGCCGGAAGGTCTGTAGGTCCATAATGGTCCAGATCTCCGGGGGCAATTCATTCCAGAGGGAGGGTGCCACCACAGAGAAGGCTCAAACCCTTGGGGCTGCCAGGTGATATCATCCTGACAGTGGAACCCCAAGGAGGCCAGCCCTGTGGGAACGCACAGGTCGGTGGGAGGCTGATGGTGGCAACAGGCAGCCCCGTAAGTACCTGGGCCCCAAGCCAAGGAGTGCTTTAAAAGTGATAACCAACATCTTGAATCGCATCCGGAAGGCCACAGGGAGCCAATGCAGCTCGCGGAGGAGAGGTGTAACATGAGAGCTCCGAGAAGCCCCCAGAATCACTCGCGCAGCCGCATTCTGCACCAACTGCAGCCTCCGGATGCTCTTCAAGGGGAGCCCCATGTAAAGACCGTTGGCATAGTCTAGGCGAGACTAGACTAGCAAGGGCGGAAGTGACTGTGCGAAGAGTGCCCCAATCCAGAATGGTGTAGACTAGGCTATAGGGCAACATTTCCCAACATCACATTTACTATGTATTTTTGGCTGAAAAGTTTTATTCACAGCACATCCAGGCGGCCTCAACTGGAAAGGACTTGGGGGAACTACCATTTTCTTCCAAGTCTTCATATACATTTAATTTTCCTCCCAAAAAGTAGTTCACAACCCAATCTGGTAGAATGAAACTAATGTTTTGGTGCCATGAAAAGCTTTGGTTTTATCAGGCTTAGAGTATAGCAAAGACGATAATCCTATGTAACTGGAAGGAAAGTCACTCTATTAATTTTAAGAAATGGATCAAGGTTATAAATTTCTTATTCATTTTTGGAAAATCTTCATGCTCTTAAATGAGGTCACATTATATTGTTGCCTGGTCCAGATTTAATAAGTTTAATGTTATGTAACATTATTATATTATTATATACTGAATATTTCTTTTAATTATATTTTAAAGCTTCATTCATTTTATTACTTTAGCTTTATTTCCCATTGTATTTCCACTAATCCATTTTTTTTTTATTTCACTGTTGAAATAATAAAATGGTGCCCCAAAGGAATAAAGATTGTGTGCCTACTGTTATTCAAAGTGACCAGGACGATCTCAGGTAGCTAATTTCAGGTTTCATAAAAGAGTAGCTGAGCAAATTGCCCAGGTATTAATTACCTTGATGATATTTCCTCCACTGAATTTGGATTTTAAGATCTTCTTCACTCTTTGATGTATTCACTTCTAATAATCTTGACTTCAGTGTGCTGGTTGAAAGATGTCCAGGTATTTGTGATGGTCATCTTCATTCACACTCAATGTTATTTCCATAGGGCATCTTGATTCTTCAGTTTTCACTATTTTCCTCCCATTTGATCGTGAGCATGGCACATTTATCCAGTCCAAACTCCATTACAATTGCTTGGCTGAATATACATTCTTGCGTAGCAATTCTATTTCAGATTTTTTCCATACAGCTTCAGATTGTCCATGTAAAGGAGGTGGGATAGTCTGGCAAATATTTGATATTTGATAGTGATTTAATGTTGTTGACAGAAGAATCAATGCAATGGAATCAATGACAAACAATGATGGTAAAACTGAGCATCCTTAAAAGATTCCTCTCTTGATATTAACCTCCCAATCTATCACCATTGTCCAGCAAAAACCATGTCTTCCACTATGCCATTGATCTTTGCACAAAGCTTCTGATGTTTCTGCTACTCCTGTTATTTCTAGGCATTTGGTTATCCAGTCATGTGGCAGTGAGTTGAATGCCCTCATGTAATCAATCCATCTACATTCAGGTTAGTCTTCCTTCTCTTGCAATTTTCCAGAATCATCTTGTCAGTTAGAAGTTGATCTTTGTTCCTCTGCTGGGATTTCTTTCTGCTCAGTGGAGAGAGCTTGTTTTCAATTAAATGCTTTTGAGTTATATCAGCTGCCACATCAGATAGCAATTTGGAAATTGCTGGTAAACAGGTAATTGACCTGTAGTTGCCTGGTACTGCCCCCTTCGCTGGATGTTTCATTATCAGGTAGGTTTTGTCAGATATTAGCAACTCTTCAATGTCAACTCTTGCAGTATGTTGTTAAACTGCTTGGAGGTTGATGAGTTCAAACCAGATGTTTCAGTTAAAAATCATGCAATTCATCTTCATCTAGTGCTGACAATTCTTGAGCAAACTTACCCTTTTCTCCACTGTTTCTGTTGTTATTACAAGTTCTTTCATTTCATCTTCTTTTTTATTTTTATCCACCTCCTTTAACCAAATTGTGTCCTTATTGTATTTCTTTGGGTTATTCTATATCTGTACTCAGGACTGCATTGTTTTTTTCCTTTTCAGGTACCGACTGATTCATACAATCTCTCCATTGATGGATTGGTAGAAATGTTTTTGCTTAGATTGAATTTGAAGATTCTGCAATTCAAGATTAGTATCTGCTAATCTTCTTTGCTGCAGCTGTTATTTGCTGTTTTATTATTTCCTATGTTTCCTTGATATTCCTTGTTTGTAAGTGATATTTCTTGACCAGGTATTCTTTGATCTTGTTCTTCAGCTTTTCTTTCATCTAATATAAGCTTGCTGATCTTATTTTCCATTTCAGTGGTATACTCTTTAGTTTTTCTTTGTTTATTTTGCATCCCAGCTATTCAGTTATAACTGCAGCTGTGCTGTACATTAATTGGTTTGTTTCTTGCAGTGAACTGGTGCTTATTTTTGATATTACAGTATTGACATATTTTAATGCATGTGCTAGATGTTTCTTTGGAACAAGTTTCAACACAGGGTACTTTATTCTGTGCTGCTCTAGATGCTCAGTGATTCTTTGTTTCAAATACTTCTACTTCTTTAATTAGACACCTTTGTTTTTCTGAAGCAGAGAGGGTGCCTAGTTACCAAATTAAAATAATTCTATAGCTATACTGACTTCCTCTACAATCAATTCTTCCTGGTTTTCCTATACAGTCTGTATTACTTCTGGCAAGGCTTTATTTTATCTTGAATAGACCTTTACAATTCTTCCAATTCTACTTCTATGAATGCTTCATTTCATATTATAAATCAGTGTTGAACTTCTAGTCTGTGTTTCATTTCTAATTCTGGATGCTGTTCTCTCCAGAATTGGTGTGTTCCTTTTTTTCATCTTCTTCTTGTTAGGCTTGATCTATAATAAAAGATGATTATTTCTTTGTTTTCTATCAATGTATATTTGCAAAGGGCAAATATATTTTCTTCCAGTAGTTCTGCAGCTGCTGGCCCTGGCTAGAAACCAGGAGACCATGAGTCCTGCTTTAGGCACAAAGCCAGCTGGGTCACTTTGGGCCTCTCTTTCAGCCCTAGGAAGCAGACAATTGTAAACCATTCCTGAAATCTTGCCAAGAAAATTGCAGGAACTTGTACTGGCAGTTGAAAGAAGTCAAACTAATTTCAAAGCATAAAAAAGAGGGGGGACCTCAAAACATAAATTTTGTTTTGTAAGATTTTTGATGCCTTTGCTTATATCTAATATTAAAACGAAATGTGTATAAATGTATAAAGAAATGTAATAAACCTGGATGAAACAGTCAATAACATCTCTCCATTTACTAAGTTATCACCAAAGTTTAGCAAGCTGTCCCTCATTTTTGTAAGAGGCTTAAGCACTCCAGGAGCTTAAACTTTCCTCCTGCTCAATATCAAAAGCACTTCACAATCTCTAGCACCAGCACTGAGAAAATTTCCTAATCCTGACTGCTGTTTGAGCAAATAACGTGCCACAAATTGTCATTCCAGTGATTGTAAATTCATTGCGCTGCTCATTGATTAAAATATGCTTTGATTTCTGTGGTCTGGGAGGGCAATACTTTATCCTTATAAATGTAGAAAAACGTAATATTTTGATTTCAACATTGTATTACAAATATTGTAGATACTGTATTACAAATATTGTATTCACGTTCCTTTCTCCATTCCAAAACTTAATCCCAAACTAAAGTTGAACTACATTCATCTGAAATGAGTAATTTTTTAGTTTTCTCTGATTTTAGACATATATTTATGTGCAGGTGAGGTCATATATAGATTTCTACCTGCTCTTCATTTTAAAGAAATATATGTTATGAAAATCTGTTTTACAAATATAAAATTGTAGCTAGATAAGAGACCACTTTGTAAATAGAAATAAAGCCTAAGCCTAGGATATAAAATTAGATCTGCTCCTCCTCCAAAATGAATTTGCCTATCCAGTGAGGTCAGGAAAAGAAGACTTACTGACAGTTCAGTTCTGTCCCCAAAACAATTCCACCTTGAAGGGCCTCATAACTCCCTCTTCTTAGAATGGCTCCCTTTCCTGGAAGAGATAGCCCTCCCATATCTCAACTATCTTCTCCCCAGTGAGTTTTTTGAAGTGTTTTAAATGTGTCAATTTGATCAAACATTCGAGGTTAACCAGCCCTGATATTGATTTTTTGGGGGTGGGAGATTATATTATTGTCTGTGGTGTTCTTTATTCTTTATCTGATGATTCACTGCTCCTCAGAGCCATGGGATAGAATAACATACATTAGTAAAAGTATACATTTTTAATCTGTGCAATGTAAACTTCTTTCCTACCCTAGGTAGTGATTTATGTATTTGCTAATAAATAATGTTCAAGGTTCATAACAGCATGCAACATCTTACTAGCATTACTGAGTGCCAGATTAAAATAAGAAATCCACAGATTTATTTAAAAAGAATCGTCATGCCAATAATGTCACAAAAACCAGCATTTCAAATATGGCCCCAAAAGTAACCAGAAGCTAGGTGTCATCTTTCAATTTCTCACTGATTGAAATGCTGTGGTGTCTCCAAAACCAGGGAAGAAAAGAAACAAAACCTTACAATTTGTAATTAAACAAGCAGTAGGAAACAGATAGACTTGAGTGCATGTGTCTTGAAAGACTGCATCAAGGAAGTTTAATTTGCAACTATCATGCATTTACATTTATTAATGACTGAGATAAGGAAAATATTATTTTTCATTGATAGGCACAGAAAGGTTTAAAAATCTTCTGTGTACCTCAAAGCCTGCTTTTAACTTAAACTGGAAAGTTATATTATTTTTGTTTGTATTTCATGTTTCTTGACTGCCCATCTCCTTCAAGGCGAGATTCTGGGTAGTGTACAGTATAATAAACAAGGTTGATAGGAGGATAAAATTGGGATTTAATAATACATATTCTTTAACAATAAACTATTTTAAGAGGTCAAGATTAAGACTGACAAGTGATTGGTTTATCAGTTTCCTGTCAAGACTGGGTTTTTAAAAAAAAAATCCTTATGTTCTAGATACTATATTATTCTGCTTGAGTATGGCAGAAATATATATGACTGTTAATTTTAGAACTGATAATATTTATAAAGAAAAATATAGAATTTTCTTTATTATAATTTAGAGCTGGGGCTCTTTTCCTATTCTCCATCTTTTTCTTGTTTCCTTACAGTCTTTCTTAATTCACTGGATTCTTTAATGAGATGTTTCAGAATAGTACTGGGTAACATCTATATAGGTTTCTAGAATTCAGCCCTCCTTGTCAGTTCTGATAACGAACACAGATTATTAGGGGCTTTCGGACTAAAGCCCTTGTGTCAATTAAAGAGTAAGGCCAGCAGAAAGATTCCTCCTTCACAGTAGCTGCTCCCAACGTTTTTCTGAAGCTCACAGAAAAGTAATGAAGATTAATGGATGTTTGCAAAAGATGACGTCTTTGTTAAAGCATGATTATCCCCTTGTTGAAAAAGAAGACATTTTGGCAGAAAAAAATGGACACAACTAATAATCACAGGAAAGCTGAAGCTAACAAGGATTATATAGAACTATCCTTCACTTTGGACAATGTAAGCTAGAACACTGAGTTTAGTAAATATGAAGCATCAATATCTTTGCTAAAAAGAGCAACAGTAGCAATAAAAGAATTCTCAGCTCTCCCAATAATACAGGCCACCAATAGGAAAGAATACTGCATCTAGTTTTGATCACCATGATGTAAAAAAGATGTTGAGACTCAAGAAAGAGTGCAGAGTAGAGTGACAAAGATGATTAAGGGGTTGGAGGCTAAAACATATAAAGAACAGTTGCTGGAATTGGATATGTCTAGTTTAATGAAAAGAAGGACATGGGGTGACATGATAGCAGTGCTCCAATATCTCAGGGGTTCCACAAAAAAGAGCTAGTCTTCAAAGCACCTGAGGGCAGGACAAGAAGCAATGGATGGAAACTAATCAAGGAGAGAAGAAACCTAGATCTAAGGATAAATTTCCTGACAGAATAATTAATCAGTAGAACAACTTGCTTCCAGAAGTTGTGAATTCTCCAACAGTGGAAGTTTTTTTAAGAAGAGATTGGACAACCATTTGTCTGAAATGGTATAGTGTTTCCTGCCTGAACAGAGGGTTGGACTAGGAGACCTCCAAGGTCCCTTCCAACTGTTATTATTCTATTCTATTCTATTCTATTCTATTCTATTCTATAGAATCTCATATGGCATTCTGGAATTAAGCTGTTACTGAGGATATAGAAGATGTTATTTATTTCATACCCATGTCCACCATTTACCAAATGTAATTTAATCATGTAATCTATATAAAAATTAGTTTAAAACTAAATCTATTAAAACCATAAAAATTAAACCAGATTAAACCACTTAAACATTAAGCTAAAATGCAAACAGAATTTAGTTCTATTTTCATAAAACTAAAATCCCCTCAGAGACAGCATTTGGGGTTTGGCCAGATCAGAAGCCATCTTTTGATGCTTTCAAAGATATACACACACACTTTGGGTATGAAATTACACAGAGTTTTGTTAAGAGGAAAGAAGCAAGGCTAATTAATCAAACTCTTCCTGCAACACTGATACTGATTTGTGGCTTTCTGCTGCAAGAAGTCAGGAATTTTGAGCAGTCATGTGCAGGGGTTGGGAAGAGTAGGGAGAGAGAACAACAATACTTCTTTTCAAGATCTCTTGTCAGCAAGTGATTTCTCATCAGCTGAAGGGTCACTCTTAATAGTTGCTTGGCAAGAAAAGTCAGATACAGGAATATGAGAACTTGGCAAGCTGCCCTTTATTCAAATACTGGTGTCTTTAAGCAGAAACTAAGGGGCTTATGGTTTGCAGGAAGTCTCACCAGCATGACACTTTTAAAAACCTGGTTTCCCAGACTCTTCCTGCTCTTATTCATGACTGGTAGAGGAAGCATAGAGCTAGAAGAAGCATTCAAAACGTTGTACGTGTTTTGAACAGAAAGTAGGAGACTTGTAAATAATGATGTTGTTTGGTTTAGTTACTTATGGGCTACAAAGTTGCATAGGAAAGCTTTATTCTTATTGAAGATAAATTTTGTCAAGCTTCCTGACTCTTGAGCCTTCTGGGTCTCATGACACTCTATATATCTAAATAAAACTAAAAGAAGCAGGATTTTGGATTCAAGTATAGAAAGGCATAATGCAGTACTTAAACAGATTCCTAGTTACTGTTAATAAATTAAAATTTGGAACTTCCTGGCCTGAATTATAGTAATGAGCAACTAAACTATTAGTCCCAATCTCTAAGCACTGATTTCCTATTGTCCTTCCTTAAGCATTTCTACAAGTTATAATTTACTCCTGAGGGAGAATGACACTGATATTCATTTTCAACCCTCTATATAAATCATAATTTCTAAGTTTTGTTTTACAGAGATTTGGTGGAATGCTACTAGTTGGTTAATTAACTCCCTGTGGACTGCAGATGTACACAGTCTTTCTAAGCACACTATAAAATGCCAACATTCGAATTAATAGTCTGTAAATTACATTTTAAAAGTTAGTCAATAGTGGCAGGGGTCTCTGGGCAATAATCTAAATTTATAGGACCAGAAAATGATTTTCCTAAAGAATGGCCACGATTATGCTACTCAGTTGTATAGTTTTGCATACCTCTTCCAACAGAAATCATTTGGTAGAGTGTCAGTGAGAATGATGACCTTGCATATGTGTACACTGAAAATAAATAAATTAGCTCCCATTTAAAAGTAGGTTGGTGCACTTACTTCACCATTAATCCAATTATCCAAAGCTGCATACAAAATAAAAATAATAAAAAAGAGCATTTATCCAAAGAGCCAGGAATTCATTTTATTCTAAACATCATCAAAATATCACATGTCTTGTATCAGCTAAGCTTCTCATATAATTGGGCACAAAATACTATTACTTATGACTATTGCAATAACAATTCTGGGTAACAATCAAGAAAAGTTTGAGTGTATGTAAAAATTAAAAATATTTCAAACAATCCAGATAAATTGGGTTATATTATATATTTGTTAATCAGTATTAAGAACCTACCTTTCACTTCAGCCTGTTTAAAAGCAAGTTACCCCAAAATGGTGATTTTGCTCCTGAGATGCCATACAGTAAGACTACCTCTTTTTTAAAGGGTCTAAGAAACATGACACACACAAAATTCTGAACTGTGCTTTTAACAAAATAATATTTAAGATATTGTTTAAAATGTTTATTTTGAGGCATAATTTTTTGTTCCATGATATCCAAAATTTCTTATACCTGCTGTGGGATAACATTTGTAGAAGTATCTGAAAGGAGGGGAGAAAGGGAGGGAGGCAGCATCACTGAATTGCCTCTAGGATCATGAGGACAGGACTAGAATCTTCTAAGTACCTTCCTGGATGATCATGTTTAACTTGACTATGCTCTTCTACCTCCTATCCACATCTGTAGTTGTTTCATCTGATCAATTAAAATATACTATGTTTCTTTAGGACAATGAATAATAGCATTAGTGCAAAACAGCAGAACTGGAACTAGAATGTGGTGGATATTTCAGCTTTACTATTATTTGGCTCCAAGCAATTATTTCTTTTTAAATACTTTTATCCCAACTATATCCTAAATTATTATCAAAAACATACCTTTAAATGGACATTCTGATTTGATAGAAATTAGTTTTGAAAAACATTAAAAGAAACAATGGTTTCTTAGATGGTTGTTGCCCTTTGTATAGACAGGCACAAACTTAAGGCTTTTCATAGCTTTACTGCACAATCTAATTTAAAGGGCAGCTTAGTGAACAATGTATTCTGAGGGCATCACATATTTTAAAAAGCCAAGAGAGCCAATATATCCAGAGACATATATGACCTACACTTTAATCCTCTCCACTCCATGCTATTAACTTGAAGCCAGATGCAGAGTGAAAATCACAGTGCATTTTCGACTTCCGGTGGTGTCGTCAGGCTGTGCAGAAGCAAAGAACAGAAGCTCTGCTCTTTGGCTTTCTGATCCTCTCAAA
>JAEANM010023761.1:0-11299 GCA_017656035.1 Myanophis thanlyinensis
TTCATTATAAATGTTATGTTATATTTGTCTGACCTACACGTGCCTCTTTGATTTAATTGTAAGCAAGATGACTGAATAATCAAAATCAATGTCAAACTGGCCAAAACACTCAATTTCAGTAGGGGTTGCATATTTTTGAACACAACTGTATAACACCCCTCTATCTGGCAAGTATTGTCAATATTCATCTAGCTCAATACGTTTACCTTTATGAGGCTGGGAAAATTGATACAATTCAACATCTTTTTTTTTTTAACCAGAACCTCAAAAAGGATATTGTGACCTGTCTTTTACTAAGTGCACCTGGGAAAACAGATAATTTTTACACCTATTCTGAAAGTCAAACTACAAAATCACATAGCAGCCAAATGTATAGTTACAGCAGTTAAAACAAGGTGACGACTTGCTTCAAATATAGCTTGACAATCCTTTCTTTTAACTGTTTGGTTTTATCTGGTAGTAATCTATTGACAATCTTTGATAATAAATAAATGCTTTAATTTAAATAAATAAATAATGTCATGCTCTATGCAATTCAGAACAGCTTCTATTAAAGTAGCATTGCAAAATAAACAGATATAGAAACTAACTCCTAACATTCCTTTTTCTAATCTTTTTAGCTTGATGTGGGAGAGCTATAAAAAGTTGAACATTCTACAGTATTATGTCTTCAACTTGTTTCTGAAGAATGGTAAAGATAAAAGCACAAAGATGTCACTTTGTAGAGAGTAAAAAAAATAAATGGTTCAGGTTGAGCTTGACCCTGTATGAATATTTCAATGTAGCATCTTTTGCTAGTAGGGTAGAAATAATTGGCACTGTCTTCATCATGGATCAGTTTGTCACTTCTAGTATTGCCTAGAATTCTATACTCCCAGCAGATCTTCAATCCGTGTACCAGTTTAACATAATCATGCAACATTTTTAAACCAAACAGCCAGATGTTACTACCTGCTAAATAATTGTGGAAAAAACTATATGGTATACTAATACTTTGTATTTTTATATTCATCTTTTTAACGTATTCACAATAATTTTGCTGCAGAAAAAGAAATCCTGCGTTAGATTGATTCAGCAAAAATAGTTTGTAAACTATTACAAGGTTAAGGTCAAGATTCTGCATATGCATTGGTATCTGTCTAGTACTTAGATTTGACACTGGCAACACATTTATATTTCGAGACAGAAATCGAGATGATTTACTCATTTACAGTAAAATAATTGCCAGAAATAATCCTGTTCACTCTTTTTCCTTGGAATGAAAATTCATCTTAAGTGGTTCTGCGGGGAGGGAGGGAGGGATGAAAGCAAGTGAATGTGAAATTATTGGTCTATAGCCACAGTTCCCTGTGGCTTAAATCTACAAAATTTTATTGTTTATTATTGAGTTTCCTTCTTTAGTGCAGCTTGACTTTTCCATGAATCAACATGTTCTGCTCATCTTTATTAATCTATTTATATTAAGTGGGTCTTAAAATACATGCTGATAAAAGTTGATAATTTGTCATGCTTTCATAGTTACCAAAATGTGAGTTTCGTCATGTCCCTTAATAGGGTTGGTCTCTTTCAGTTCTGCTTCCTCTACGAAAAACTGTTTCTGCTTTTCCGTTGTCATACCTATAGTGGCTCAGGAGTCAATAGAAGAAAAACTGTTCTCCACTTGTTTACCAAAATGACTATGAGTGTAAATACCAAGTACCTTTTCTATTTTCTTTCCAATTATTAAAAAAAAAATTGCTATAATGATTATTTTAGTGATACAGAGTTGCCTTTTAAGGGTGACCTTGCAAAGCTGTAAGATACATGAAAATGTAAGTGCTGTTGCATTCATTATTTGTATTAATGTTTATTTGGCAATCTAGTTTTCTGAATTTATTGTATATCCAGACTGTTTGATGTTTATTGGATAGTAGGTTATATCAATAAAAGAATATTTGTAGCTCAGGATTAAATTGTGGGATCCTTGGTGGTCTTTGAGCTTGGACGCTTACTTGCAGACATTTCATTACCAAACTAGATAACATCACCAGAGCAGTGCATTTTTCAGAAACATCTGTAAAAAAACTACCAAACTCAAACAACACGAAGGATTCCACAGTTAGAAGTATGTTTAATTTCAGATGGTTTGTAACAATATATATGAAAGCATAGTTTTTGAGACAAATCTGGCAAAACCCACACATCAAAATAGCAAGAGTACAATCATAATTCTCACCCTTGTAAGTATATCAATTAAATTTCTTGAAAAATGAAGCTTACAGACTGTGTATGTAGTTCTCTTGATTGAATGTACTAAACTATTATTTATAGATTTTCTAGCAAAAATAATAAGTATGCTGGGAATAAGTACCAATGTATACATTTTAAATTAAAGATTTGAAACATGGTAATTTTTGTATGACCATTGATTGTATTTTACATTTTGAAGATGGTTAAAAGAAACAAAGTGGTGGACCACATCATACATATTGGTGGGATAGCTTTGGGGACTTTCTTTGAAACATATTCCTCTTTCAAAACATATATTACAATTTACATTTTCCCATAGAAACTGCTAAAAAAAATTAGCAATCAGAATCAAAAGTATGCCAAGGATCACTGTGAATTGCATGTTCCCCTGAGCATGAAGGTTGTTTACACTGGACTAATTATCTATGTCTATCCATCCATCTATCCACATATTGCCATACTCCAAAGGACATCTGTGGTTTTCAATATTCAATTGTATGTAGAAATATGTAACCATTGCTCTGTAAGAAAAAGCTGCAGGACCATGTGCTTTAATGATATTATCTGAGTCCTTGAATCTCCACTGTAGTCATGGAAATGACAAAAAGCCAACAGAGTTTAGAAAGCCATGGCCTTGGATTGTAAGACCAGCAATCTTATGTTACATTATTGCAACATAAGTGAAAGTTTGGCTAGGCCCATGCCAGTATAAGGCAAAGGACAAGCTGCATTTCACATTTGAAAGGCCTCCTGGTTTGAAATTGGCTATTATTTAAATACTAGCAGTGAAGCATATTTTTTTTTGCCAAATCTGAAGGTAAATGACTAATTTTTGTCTTCTGAGACAGATGAATAGTTGTTCTGCGCTGAATAGTAACAGCTGAGACCTTGTCATTGTTATCCCCCTTTATTTCTGCCTCTGTTACTCACTGTGGCATATTCATTCTGCCAAAAAATAGGGCTGCCTGGAATCTCTAAGAGTGAGTTGGACAGCTATATACATTTATAAATAAATAAATAAATAAATTTTTGAATGTGAAACTGAGATTAGGGTTTTGTCTTGCATTAATTAATTCCCAAGCCAATTAAGTAACACTTCCAACTTATCACTGATATAAGTGTATTAATTCAAAAATTGGCAACCTCTTTGAATCAGGACCATTTTAGAAATTTTGAAAGCATCTGGATGCATTGTAAAAATGACTGCTTTAGAAACCTACCTATTTACAAAACTTTCCCTATAGCAAGTGTGAATAGTTAACAGAAAATTTGCTAGCCATCTTAGTGGAGTATTTGTAGGGCCCCAAAGCATAATGCTAGAGGCTTGGCTTGCTATATATAAATTCTTTTATATATTTTTTTAAAAAGTTATGGAGAATATTTTGATTAGCTGATAAAGTATCCTGTATAAAACAATCCTGTGGAATTTGAAGTTCAGTTCAAAATTCAGATTACAAATCAAAATCAAATCAATTTTATTCATCACATACATTACAGTAATTTAATTTTTAAGAAATTTGTTGGTAAGACAGATTGTTTTATGTGACCCAATTTATACTGTACTATAAGACAAGTGCTATTTCTATTACTATTACTCTGGAAAGTAAATAATATAAAGGTTATGTGGGTAATATATTTTATTTTTCAGCATAATATAGATAAATAACTAATAACAGGTAGATCCTCTATAGAGGAAGCAATTTGATCTCTATTTCCAATATATAAAATAAACCATGTATGAAGTATGTGGAAGGCAGGGCAGAATAAAAGGTGAAACAATGTTCCAAAAAATTAACATGCATTTGACATTTAGTATCATTCCTTTAAGACATTTTGGTAGGAAGAAAATACCCCTGTTTATTTAAGAACGTATGGTCTTAACCATTTTCTTTGTGATAATATTGTGAGTGTTAGGTTTCACAGTCTATACTAGGTTTATCTGAAAATCAAAACTGGGGGAAAAACAGATTAGACTAACTACTTTGGCAAGTATATTTTGGACTGATATTCTGACATCTCAGAGTTTCAAACACCACATAACACTTACAACATTGGACTATGAATGGGTAAATTTAAATACTTAACAGTAAGTGTCCATGATCTTTTGCTAAGGGGCTTTCCCCTTTTCAGTTGAATTAGCCTTGTTAATGTCAACGGAAGTGAGAACTGTAACCACAGGCAATGTGTCTGTGCAGTTGTCAAATCTCCCTTTTTTAATTCTGCAAATATGAAACTTATAACCTTTTAAGAATCTTTCCTTATTCCAATATTTCTATCACACATTTTATACGTGCACCATGTATTCTTGGGCTGTATCAGAATCTTATTTAACCAGTTAGCACATCATAGAATTATCAAACGTTCAGAAATAAGCAATCAATTTGCATTAGTTCAAAAAAATCATGAAATTTTATTCTATTCGTAGGAGGATCACTTTAAAAAAAATTAAAAATTGCTGCAGTCACCTTCGATTTTCTGTTTAGATTCCTCAGTGTCCTTAAGACAGTCACCGTTTATTATTTTTCTTTTGGCAACACAAGTACTGTTAACATCTGTTCATTTCAGAGAGGCTTTGGATGAATTTTCAGAGAAACTGAAATAAACCAGTATTAGAGAGCAGTAATCTTTGATGGGCTACTTTTGTAATTTCTGTCTACAATCTTCTCAGTACAATGAACTCATAAAATGTGGTAATTTTATTAGCTATAACATAAAAATGTAGCTGATTATGCTTTTATCATGTTACATCATATGAATGAAGTCAGTTGTGAATACATCCAGATTTCATCATATTTAAGGGTTTCCAGTACAAGCGACTCAGATATCTATTGCTCTCCATAGCAATAAATTTTAAAATCTCAAACTGGATAAATATTCAGTGTGAATTAATGAGAGATAAAATGTTCAGTATTCTTGATAAGTGTTTACTAATGTTGTTTTTATTTCCCATATTTATTATTTTTATAAATAACTCAAGGTGGCAAACATATCTAATATTCCTTTCTCCTGCTACTTTTCCCTACAACAACAATCCTATAAAGTGGACTGAGATGAGACAGTGTGACTGGCCCAATGTCACCCAGCCATTTGTCTATGCCTTAGATAGAACTAGAGCTCACAGTCTCCTGGTTTTTATTGTTAGGGTTTTTTTGCTGTTGTTATTACCCCTACCCCAAAAGATTTAGGTTCATTTTTCAATTGAATTGTACAGCTTATAGTTATATAAAAAATATAGAAAAAATCTGAAGTAATTTATCTTGGTCTGATTTTTTTTATATTTCAAAAACCTGGCATTTTAACATATAATACATGAGATATCTACAAATACATGAGATATCTACAGTGAATATACTGTAAAAAGCATATCCACTGTAGATATCTCATGTATTTGTAAATATCTCATGTATTATATGTACTATTTACAAAGAACAACATAGCGCACCTACATTATTTAGAGTTTAAAATTATTAAAACCAAGGGACTTTCATTGTATTAGTTTATGTAAGTAGTATTTAAAATTTGATGCCAAATTATCTTTCAGTGATGGAAGCTCTGTTTCTATTTTCTTGCTTTATTCCTTATTCTTTCAATTCTTCTATGAGCATTTTATTTAAAGCAAGAAGTATGGCGGACATTCTGCTTATTGTTCTTTAATGCAATATAGTCAGATTCATATCTCATAAAGTTACTATGTGGGCAGTCATAACATTTGCATATAAAATTATATTAAATATAGATATTAAATACATATAAATTAAATCAATATGCTTTAAATCAAATTTAGTTCTTTCCTGCTTCCACCCACATCTTTGCCCTTGCTATCTCCTTATTGGAACAGTTTTTATAACACTACTGAAAGGCCAAGTTTATAACATTCTAAAATAAACATTACCTTCAACTGAGTGAGAGTTTATGCTAGAAAGTGGGAGAAGGGAAGTTCAATTTATATGAACAGAAATACTACAGCCCAGATATGGGTGCCATGCAAAGAAAGCATCCAGAGAGTCTGCCTTAATTGACTTGCTATAAGTCTGCCTGGGCATTTACTCTTACAGTTTCCAAGATTATGTTTTCTTCTCCTGACTAATAATAGAAATGCTTTTCTGAATTCTTTGCTTTTTTCTTGCTTATTTGTAGTTATGTTTGACAAATTGAAAAACATTGTGTACAAAGGATATCTGTAGTGAGGATGGAGGAGTAACTTTTGCTTCCTTTGCCTTTACCTCATAAAGACGTATATAAGGGGCAGATTTTACATTGTGATGTCACAATGGATGTTTCAGCATTTTGATGGAATCTTTATTTGACATGAACACTCTTGTTGCCACCCTCACCCTCAAAAAAGTAGATAGATCTGATGCATGCACAATCAGCAAATAAACTATATCAATTTGATGTTACTTCTATTATGTTATTCTCAGAAATTTGCTTATTAAAATATGCCTGAAAATATTGCTTGCTGCTGATTCAACTGAGGCAGCTTCAGAAAACATAAAAACAAGGCATGTTTCCAGATAGCAAGTCACCAACTGAATATGGAAGCAAAAAGAAATCATTGAAAAAGCATTTATTTGTTGCTCATCATGTGGGTGTGAACTCATCCTCCGGGTTCATAGGATTGAAAAGGTCTTGGAAATCTTTTAGTTTAATCCTTTGCCCAATGCCAAAACTCTTCATTCTGTTCTGAACAAATGACTGTCTCATTTTTCTTGAAAACTTCCAGTGATGGAGCACTCAAAACTTTAGGGAGCTCATTGTTTCATTGCTTTATAGCTGTCATAGCCAGGAAATTCCTTGCTAGGTAAGATCTCAGAAGAGACTCTGTCTAAGTCCTTGGGCTGTATAGGTGACTCTGGGACAATTATACTTTCAGACTTGCAAGATAGTGTTAATATGGTTTTACAATAAAATAGAATTAGTTTATGTTTACAATCAGGTCTATGTAGTAAATGTGATCTTTGGTGTTCTTTGAGCTTGATTGTTTTCTTGCAGACTAGGTATCATGATCAGATGTACCTGGTAAGGTTGATCCACCGATTGCTGGGTGGAAAACTTAAGATCGAATTCTGGGCACTGCCATATTGAAGAGGATATTGACAAATGATGATGAGCAGAGAAGAGTGACTAAGATGATAAATTACAAGCAAATAGATTTTTGTTGGACAACAGGAGACACACTGAATTAACCACAGGAAATTTTTAAACAGAAGCTAGATGGCCATCTGTCTAAAAAGCTAAAATAGTGGATTCTGATGGGCAGGAGTTAGGCAAAATAGTTTTCAAGGTTTATTGTATTTTATTGCTATTTTATTTTTTCATTTTTAAGTAGAGTAGAAGCTTAAAAACAAGAGCAAAATTTATTTTATAAATATTTTATTTACTTTATAAATCATCACAATATCTTTGGGTTTGTAACAGGTCTTCTGTATAAAATCTATTTATAGCAATAATTCTGATGTGTATTTAACAAAAAGGTCATTTCAGACTTTTAGATCTTTCTTTGTTTACTATGCCCTATGGGATTTTGCACAAACTACTACACATATTACTAGAAAAATAGTAATTAGTACAAGTATCCCTACATTTTGGCACCATAACACACTGTTAGTAGGTGTTAAATGATTCAAAACTATGATGCAGCGTTAGTGTAGACAACCTTTTGGCCCAAGACACATTTAAATTCTGAAAGCACATAGTGGATTCATTCACAAAATAGCTACCATGGAAGATGTAAGAATTTCATAAAAGTCAACGGTCACAAAACAGAATTTTGTCTGTTTTACAAAAATATACGGCAATGTAACTTTAAATTAAGTGGCCAACCTGTGTCAGTTACTGCTAACATAGGAAATGGCTTCTGTAAATGCACAATGCAAGGTCAGAAACCTGCTCTGCATAATGTAAGTGACAACTGAGGCTTTGAGATAATATGATAGCAATAAATGGTGTTGCCTCTCTGCCACAATAAGGCAATCTCTATTGATTCTATAGTGCAAAGCACCATTTGAGACAAACTATTCTAACACCCCTACCAAATACCTATTTATCAAAAACCAGCTAGCTCTCGTACATGCTCTATTTGGTGGGGTCCAGACTTCCTACAAATACTGTAAATGTGGTATGGCCAAGTACTTTGCGGTAAACCAGCTCTCTATTTTTTCAAACAGGGAATGTTTGTGCACCAAGACACAATACTGGCAACTATCATGGCTATACAACATTTGGGTTATTTGGAAATGAAGCCTCCCAATGCCATTTGTGTCTAAATATGTTAGTTTATTTTTAGAAGTATAAAACAATTTTCAATCCTATAAAATATCGTAATACTTGGATCTACCAACTGTCCTGCTTATCTGTACAAAAAGAAAAGTCAATTTCATTATAAAAGGACCTAGCTCTGGTGGAGAAATATTATTTATCTGCTACGTTTTCCTTTTCCAGTTTTAATGATTCATGGGATTTTGAAAAGAAATAAAAAGAATGAAGGAAAACTTTATTGACGTAAGAATTGCATAAGAGCAGACCTTTCCAACTATTTGTGACTCTCCAGTAATGCTTCATTCCCATGTGGTATTTATTTCTGCTGCATTTTTTGTGAATAACTGCACATACTCCCTGTTGACTGTTTTCAGGAAAAGGAAATGTTGATGTTACTAATCTAGGCTTTGACTCCCCACACCACATTAGACAGGATTCCCAACCACAAATTTAGCTATGTCATTTGGAAACTTAATCATTATTCCACTAGTTGAGAATCTAAAACTGCAGAAAAAACTTTACCTTCATTCAACATTTCCAGTAGCCTTATAAGGACATGAGAGCTTTGGATTGACCAACAGTTTCTTCTATCAAATATTATTTCTGCCTGAAGTAAAAATACTGGCACATTCTACCCAAACAACCAGACAACACCCAAACAACAATACTTCAGAGACTTTCTATATATGTAAGTCTCTTGTACTCTGTACCCTGAACTCTGACAACAATTTCAAATATAGCTAAAATTGGTAAAAATTTGAATTAAATGCAGTACTTTGATGATATATACAAATATACATATAATTTTTAAAAAAGCATTTGATTCTTGACAAAGTTTCATTTTGTCCAATAAATGAATTGGATAATTTAATAGTCTGCTAAATTGGGGAAATACAAAGAAATTACACAGTGTAACATTTCTGAGGTACAATTATCTAAAATGAAATAGTTACATAACTATGTTTTCCCCAAAACAAGACTGGGTCTTATTTTCTTTTGGGTCCCCAAATAAGCACTAGGGCTTATTTACAGGGGTGTCTTATTCCCCCCCCATGTACCGGAGGCCCACTTCTTCTGCTTGCTTGTGGTGTGGCAAGAGGCCCCGTAGTGTGTCAGTTCTACCAGTGCAAGGCAGGGGTGATGGAACTTCCCCACAAGCCCTGCACTGGATTACCTCAGGGGCCCCGCAGCCAGGCCACTCACACCCTGAACACCTGCCTTACTTTGTGACCACATCAGCAACCCTGTCCAGCTGGACCCCATGTGGCTACTGGCCCACTTCTGCTTGCTCATGACAGCAACAGAGCAGGAGGTCAAGCAATGCACCAGTGCTAGTGCTGCAGCCATGAGGTGAACTGGGTGGAATTGTCCCATGTGCCCTATCCTGGCTTACCTCAGGGCCCCCACAGCCAGGCCATCCACTCCTCAACTCCTGCCTCACTTCATGGCACCACTACACTGCTTGGCCTCCTGCTCTATTGTGGCCATGAGCAAGCATAAAAAGTGGGCCAGCAACCACATGGGGTCATTCTGCACATGATTGCTGATGCTGCCGATTGCCTGACTGTGGGGGCCCTGAGATAAGCCAGTACAGGGCATATGGGACAGCTCCACCACTACCCCACCTTGCCTCGTGGCTGCAGCACCATGAGCAACCAGATGGAATAGGTTGGTGGCTAGCTACACAGGCTCTTAATTAGGGCTTATTTTGTGGGTAGGGCTTATATTAGGCATCTGTGTTAAACATACTAGGGCTTATTTTTGGGGATAGGTCTTATTCACAGAAACAGGGTAAAGGTAAAGGTTCCCCTTGCACATATTTGCTAGTCATTCCCAACTCTAGGGAAACAGTACTAGCAGCTTAATGTTACTAGAATTTGAATTCCTTGCTGTACACCAGTATTGAGTGTTCAAGGAAAATATTCCTTGACAATGTCTACTAAAAAAAACATCCTGCCACTTAATCTCTGTGAATTCACAGATTCAAGGACATGCAGATTTAGTTAATGTGATACATTCCCAGAACTTTCAGTCCCATTATTGTCAGTTCAAAATGCTTTCTGGAACACACCTAATAATTCTCTGTAAAAATAAATGAAAACTGATAATGTTAGACAAGATGTTTTCACTTCTTTAGATGTTGTGATAAATTTCTAAAGGTTGAAGTATCTTTGGAAGAGATCTTGAGAACATTTGATTTGGAACTTCTGACAAAATTTGATGCTTGACAAACCAATATTTAAAGTTAAGTGGGTAAATGAAAAGGGCAACATGCAGTGTTGATAGCATTTAAAAAAAATACTAAAAAGATACTACCTAAGTGCAAAAGTGCAACATGTGGGACCTCAGAAGCCATTCATAAACATCAATTAAGTCTTAGGAGACACTCTATAACCTACAAAATGCAGATCTTCTTTGCCTCACACAGCAGAGAGGAAATTACACATGTGCTGGAATAGATACATGTGGATAAAGACAAATTTTAAATGACATAAAGCATTTAGAGCTTTAAAGATCAATGGCATCAGAAAAAAATAATCTAGTAAGCAATGGCAGTATTTCTCTTATTTATTAAGTTTGTAAGCTGCTGAATCATTATGATTCCCAGCAATTTATGACAAAATAAAGTACATTAAACTGTCAGAATAAGAAAAATAAATGAAAACAATAAGAAAACAAGGAAAGTGGGGAAATAGTTTAACATTTGTTCTACAATTGTTCCCCAGAATAAGAACCTACAATAGAATAGAATAGAATAGAATAGAATAGAATAGAATAGAATAGAATAGAATAGAATAGAATAGAATAGAAT
>JAEANM010023762.1:0-11298 GCA_017656035.1 Myanophis thanlyinensis
AAATAAGTAGTATCTTCAAATGAGTAGAAGTATCTTCAAATGAATAACAGCACTGAAAGAATTGCAGAAAGAAAAGCAAATACTTAGAATACTTACAAACCTAAGTGAATTTGAAAAACGTATAATATGGAAGTTAAAACATCTGCTGGCCTTATTTATAAACTGCTGGTGAAGTAAAATCAGAAACTGAACAACTCAAAGACTGCATGTTCATATAGATTAGCATTTGTATGTAATATAAATATGCAATAATGATAATTTTGCTGAAAGAACATTGTCAGACTCATCCCAAATGTTATACTTTATCTATTTATTCATTTGTATTTTATTCTTTTGTCCATTTTTTTGTTTTTTCTTATTTGCTTATATATCTTATTCAAAATGTTGAATTCAATTGATAACGTTATGTTAACAATTTTTCCCATTTTCCTTTTTAATTTTTTTATTACGTCTTAACATTCCATTATGAAGTATAAAATAAATGACAACACATTTAATATGAAGAGAGACTCAAACGGGCTTAGAAAAAAATATTTCTGCGTTTCGATCATTCAACATGTCTAATATATTTCAGAGAATAATTTTTGGTGAATTCAGAGACAAATTTCAAATTCTGAATGGGAAAGTAAACTATTCCTCCTTTCCAAATGAACATATCACTGAAAAAGGAACCACTCTTCAAAATCTATTCAAGTATCTAGGGTAGTTCTTTTGCTTTTCTGAGAGATTTGTCTTTCTTGCTCATATATTCAGATTGAACTACAAAGCAGAAAAATGAATAATCTGCTCAGAAATTACTGCAGATAAATTACAGTGTTTCTTTCGAAGTTACTGTGGGTATCTTATTAGTTTTGAAAGAAGAGCTGTTACATTTATTGGTTGGCTCTAAAAAATAATTTTAGACTCAGTTTTCCCTAAATCTCACATCTCTCAATTGAAGGGAAGGGCGATCAAGTTCTGGTAAAGGAGATTATCAACGGATTGGAGATGTCATGCTAAGAAATGTGCAAATATTGAAGGTATGGAAGTATCTATAAGTCAGAGGAACCTTGTGTTCTCTTTTTTTCCTACTCATTCTCATTAATATGGTGCTTAATATGTGTCTGAATGATAAAAATGGAAATTTTATGTAGGAAACTTAGATACTGCAGGATCTAACCTGGGCCAGTTACTGGGACAACAGATTTAGTAATCTCCACTTTCTGTATCTGCACTTCTATAACTGTCTGGTTTGGTTCTGCAACCCAACAAGACAGACACAGAGGATAATCAGAACTGCAGAAAAAACGATTACTACCAACCTGCCTTCCATCGAGGACCTATATACTGCATGAGTCAAAAAGAGGGTTGGGAAAATATTTAAGGACCAAACACATCCTGGACATAAACTGTTTCAACTCCTACCCTCAAACAGATGCTATAGGACACAGCACACAAGAACAGCTTTTTCCCGAAATGCTGTCACTCTGCTAAACAAATAGTTCCCTCAACACTATTTATTAAGTCTGCATTACTATTCTCATCGTTCCATCACCCACCCACCCCATTATGACTATAACTTGTTGCTTGTATCCTTACGATTTATATTGATTATTGTCTCCTAGTATGATTTGACTGCCTATTTGTACCCCACGACTATCATTACGTGTTGTATCTTATGATTCCTGCCGTATGTACCGTTTCCTTTAATGTACACTAAGAGCATATGCACCGAAGACAAATTCCTTGTGTGTCCAATCACACTTGGTCAATAAAGAATTCCATTCCATTCTATTCTATTTCAGACTCATGCTGGAACCTATCCTCTGGGAACTTCTCTCTCACCAGAATGTGTCCTTTGGGATATACTACGTATAGTATTTATGTGGTGTCTGGTTGTGCATGGCATTGTAAAAATTGCTTGGAGGTGGGAATACTTCTGATGTAATCTACTAGATCCCCTGCACAGATTGCCCCTATGATTATGTAGGACAGATGAGGAGGAAGTTAATCAACAGGTTGCAAGAACACAAACAAGCAGTCAGACAAGGAGATCCAAACTCATTGGTGACCTCATATTGCAATGAACAAGGACATACATTCAGTTTCGAGCTACACAGATTGTTGGCTGAGCAGGTAGAAAAATAGCCAGAGAAATGTGTCCCCCATCACTGAACAGGAGTATTGATTTACTACCAACTTATCAGTTACTTATGAGCTGAGAACTTGGCAGCACAACAAACAGCCAACAACTTAATAGCTGGCCATCAACACCCTGATCAACAACTAAAAAGCCACATACAACCAGGCACCCCATAAATATTATGCATAATATAGCCTAAAGTACATATTTTGTGCACGAGAAGTTCCTGAGGATACGCTTCAGCATGAGCCCAAAAGCTTGGAAGACTAAGTCTCTCATACTGGTGACTGGCCCACATTGGATCCTGCAACATTATTCCGGAACATGTACCTTTGCCTTCATTCATGAAATTTAGATATTGTTACTTTACTATAAAAAAATTTAAATATCAATAGGCTTTGTCTAAAAGATTAATCTGTATGCTAAACAAATAGACAATATATAGAGATAATTATATATGATTATATAAAATTATATATTACTACTTTGAAAATTAAATATACCTTATGCTATAGTGATTCTAAGATACAGCAAATTCTGATATTCTCTGATGAATTTTATGTTGCAAAATCTCCATCATTCATTCATCTATTTATTAAGAGTTTGAACCTTTCACAAAATTTGTCTAATATTTTGTCTTGTATGAAGATAGAATTCACATTTCTAAAGATTTATTGTAAATGGACAATTGTTGCAGACAGTTTTTTTTAAAGTATTCTTTTTCCTTCAGTAATTGAATAATTCAGGTAAAGAGATTGCATGATTTTATACATCGTTATAGCTGCATCTTCTGTGATCCCATAGGAATTTACCAACTATCTGCAAAAACATGATGAAGTCTTGATGGAGCTTGAGAAAGCAACTAAGCGTATTAAGAAACTGGAAATAGTTTATAAGGAATTTGAACTCCAAAGAGTTTGCTATTTGCCCCTGAACACTTTCCTGCTCAAGCCTATCCACCGGATAATGTACTACAAGCTGATCTTGGGAAGACTTTGTAAACACTATCCAGCCGATCATCAAGACTACACTGACTGCAGGAGTGAGTAATAGATTAAGCAAATGGTTACAAAGCATCTAGCTGACATTTTTTTTGTTTTCTTCTTTTGTGTTGCTAACTGATATTGAGTTGCTGAAATAATATGTCTACAGAATTAGTTCATTCAATTTTGTCACCTGAATCTCTGAATAAAAAATAATAAAATTCATTTTTAACACTTTCCTCACAGTCTCACAGTCATCAATTGCAGCAGCTCAGATAGTTTTGGTGTCCAGCAGTTCACCCAGTAGTATCACTGATATGTGAACTGCATTGGCTTCCAGTTGCTTTTGGAGTGCAATACAAGCTGCTCATTATCACTTTTAAAGTCCTACATGGCACAGGGCCAGCTTACTTCTGGAACTGCCTCTCTCTGAGAATATCTGCCCATCCTACTAGATTAGATAGGATGTGTGTGCTCCAGGTTCTCACCCTTGAATTTCGCATTTTGATGGGACCTTGGAAGCATGCCTCTCAGCGCCCTTTGCAACAGCCATCGAGAGACATTATATGAGGTAGAGAGCTATGTAAACATTGTAAACAAACTCATTTGGGTATGCAGGTAAACATAATTAAGTAGTTAAATTATATAATATCTCAGAATTATGTTTCTCAATAATCCTCACAGGTTTTATAGGTTTGTATATGTTTAATTCAGAGAAAATTTGAATTTTTAATAATAGATCTACTAATGATAAAGTATATTATAAATTCATCCTTCATGTTCTGATTGTTTGTCCTTGGGTGGTGCATTTTTTGGGTAATTCTGTAGATGCATTGAAGAAAATTGCAGACATGACATCACAACTTCAAAACAGTTTGATCCGGTTGGAGAATTTCCAGAAGCTAATAGAGCTACAGCATGATCTTCTTGGCACTGATAATCTCATAGCACCTGGAAGGGTAATCAGTTCTGTGTTAAAGGCTTCTTTGTTTTTCTACAGTATTTTGAACTGCTTTGCTGCTTATTCTATATCCTTGCTTTAGGTATTTGTTGTGTTACTTTAGAATTAACTTAGGCTAAAGTGTACGTGCTTGAAGTACAAATTTTGAAATTATACTTACATGTACCTTCTAAAAATTTTCTAACACATTTTTAGCTTATTCTGAGAAAAGCTCATTGAAAGGCTCATGTTGAAGACATCAAGAACATTGTTTTAATATTTTGTTCCATGTTAGTCTGCCGAGGCAATGAGGACCAGCATGGAACTAATGAATGCATTGTCATGAAGTCTACCTTCATGGTTCTTTTTTGCTTATTTTGGTGACATTTTCAGCACTCCTATATTTATATTGAGCCAGTTTGATTAAGGCATCAGACTAGAAAGAGACCATGAGCTGTAATCTTGACTTAGACACAAAGCCAGCTGGATGACCTTGGGCTAGTTACTGTCCCTCAACCCTAGCAAGGGGAAGTGGCAAACCACTTCAGAAAAACCTTGCCAAGAAAACTGCAGGGACTTGCCCAGATAGTTTCAAAGAATTGGATATGATCGAACAGAAAAAAATACGTTATCAAAATAAAAAAAAATCAAAGGCTTAGTCATAATATAACCAAATGTAACCATTCTTAGTGATACCAGGTAGATCCCTCAAATAATAGTTTGATTGGATATATCATAGTGGCACAGTTCTGGTGAAAACTAACTCTGAAGGTTCCTGCGGTTTTCTAATTAAAAGTAAAAGTTTTCCCCTTTTCCTAAACAATCAGTCATATGGTCTAATCAAGTTGCCCTCTTGTGAGGTTTGTGAGTTCTCTCCTTGCAACTTCTTGCAACAAAAATTTCAGGGGGGAAGCCGGCGGGAAGTTGGAAATAGCAATAACAACAGCACTTAGACATATACCGCTTCACAGTGCTTCACAGCCCTCTCTAAGCGGTTTACAGAGTCAGCAATTTGGGTCCTCATTTTACACACCTCAGAAGGATGGAAGGCTAAGTCAACGTTGAACCGCTGCAGTACTGCATTCTAAACACTTTTCCACCAAATCCCAGATGGTGCACAAGCAGGTCAGCTCAGATCGGTAGATGAAAGAAATTTACAGTAATCAGTCTGAAGGGATTCAACTGGAAGAGTCACAGACAGGGAAAATAGCATTGCCTATCAACTACGAGAAGCAGCTGTCATTGGCCTCAAAAGATGAAGAGGCAAAACTAGCATCTCCCTCTAGTACAAGGGCCTGCCGTTAGGAGAAGAGACTGAAGAAAAGTAAGAGCATTGGTCAGAAAGAACTTTGTCCCCATCAAACAAATAGATTAGGGTTACGCTGTCCCTTTATATGTGGATCTGTGCACCTCACATATTGGTTGGTGACAATTGGTTGTTTACCTCACCACCATACTCCTCAGCCTATTTTCTCATCCTGGACTCTCATATCACTTTGGTATGGCCTACTATACCTTGGTTATAATTTAAACTCTATTTTCCTTATTTAAGCTGGTTGAGTTTTTATATCCTGGGTATTTTGGGCATAAGGGATTATGATTGAGGTTCAAAACTTTTTTCTAGTTCTATTTTCTGTTTGAAAACCTTTTTGAGTTAGGATATAAGACTTAACTGTTCGGATGGTTGATGCTGGGGCACGGGGAGAGTGCATGAAAATGCATGACTGGCTGATGTCATCCTCCCTAGTAGACCAGACAGGAGACTCAAGAAAAAGAGCTTTATTTATTATTATTATTATTGTTGTTGTTGTTGTTGTTGTTATTCTACATTAACAATCTTGCAAGTAAAAAATACAGTTTTCCCACTGTGCCTTATTACTACAGTACCTGATTAGTTAGGGCAGATCCTTTCTAAAGTATCTTTCTCCATCCATTGCTCAGTTGTGGGCTCCTCCCCTTTTATCTGATCATTCCCTAGATAGCATCTTCCCTCTGTCATTCTCACATTCCACATGAGTACAGCAAGACTTGGAATGGCAACTGCTGAGTGAAAGAGGGTACACAAGGACATGCTGGTGGCCAACAAGCACAATGCAAGCACAGTGGAGGTGGGGAAGGGAAGAACTGCCCAAGTAGCTTGTAAACTTCCCTACTATGGCTTCCCCACTGACTTTTTTTGTGGAACGTCAGCAGAGTAGGTCGCAAATTGCAATCACATGACCATGGGATGCTACTATCATGAGTACAAGCTGGTTGCCAAGCACCCAGATAGTAGTCATATGACTGTGGGAGTGTTAAGATGGCTGAAATTTCGAGGCTTAATTGTAACCACCACTAGTTCAGCACTGTTGTAACTTGGAATTGTTATTGAATCAATCATTGTTATGTGAGGACCATTGGAGCCATTTTTTTCTTGTTCAATTGTTTCACAGGAATTTATTCGAGAAGGTTGTTTGTACAAACTTACCAAAAAGGGCTTACAGCAAAGGATGTTCTTTCTGGTGAGTTGATGTCTTTGCTCAAGGCTTCCGCAAAACACAACTGTAATCAGAGTTGTTTTTAAAAGATAGAAAGGTTTGACAAACAAAAATGCCTGTCTCAGTTTTCAGATATATTGCTGTATACAAGTAAAGGTGTAACAGGGACCAATCAGTTCAAAATACGAGGACACCTCCCTCTGCATGGGATGCTGGTAAGTAGGTCTTCATACAGCTGCCAAACATTAAGATAGTATGATGTCTCTCCTCTTAATGTATACAGTACATTTTCATTATAATTAATTATTAAACTTATATTTAACTATTAAGTTATTTTTAAAAATAACAAAGATAGGATATACGTACACAAATGAGATAGTTAAATCAATAACCATTGTCACTTGGATATTCCTGGTGGCTCTGAATTTTTCTTTTAGATGTTCTTATAATTTTTGTATGAAATAGAAGAGCAAACTTTGTCAATTTTCTGGTGTCAAGACAATTAAGTAACTATGGATGAACTTACCATGATGCTGTTCTTTGTACACCTACGTGGATGTTGCAGTTTCTGTTACTCCCACACCTGGACATTGCATGCTCTTTTACTTTCCAATGAACCTTTTTCTATGTTTATGTTTGATTTTCAGCTGATAGTCCTGAATCCTCCGGTAAGTAATAAGCAAGACAAATAGGACTGCTATGTTTAGACCTATTGAAGTGATGTAATTGTAGCTACTAGTTTTACCCTCTAGAACAGAGGTCTCAAACTTTGGGCAACAGGCCAAGTATGTCATTCAGTTCAGTCATTCATGAACCCTGCCTTGTTCTCATTACAACAGGAGAGCCAGAAGTAGGGCAACAGCTTATGAATCCTCCCTTAGGTTAACGAAGGAGCATACTATACATGGGACTCATATTCACAGCTCTGGGGGAGCCAGGCAAAAGAATGACATCTTGGGGTTGGCTGTAGTAGGAGCAAGAGGGAAAGGCACTTTTGCTGCTCCTCAGTGCAAAAGTCAGATGTCTCTTATCCAGAATGAATGTCAACCTCCTGTCATGATTGTTCTTGTGTACCTTTAAACCTCCTGCTATTCCTGTGTAACCCTAACTTCAGTTGCTTAGGTTCATTACAATGCACATGCAATTGTTCTATCATACCACACATTTCACATCTTGTTTGTCACCAGGAAAATGACCAGGTTCTTTTGTCATTAATTGAGCTTAGCACCACTACTCAGGAAGATATGAGACCACATTGTTGGCCAATTTGTTACTAATCAGTCAGCAGTAGCAATAACACTGAAAAGCAACAGACATAGGAATGTGTAATTTTGTAATTCTCTGTAACAGTCCTTTTGATGCTGCAGGCGTAGGATGCTTTTGTATCAGTGTAGGAAAATGTTTCCTTATTGTGGATGTCAGGCTAATGAAGTACAGTAGTCCTCATGAAGCCCCATGACTATAAGAGTTTGTGTCAGCCTTACTAGATAGACCAGAAACAAAACCAGATGAGCTAATTCTACTTTATTATAAAGTGACATTATCAGAAACTTGCAGGTCTGAAAGTATTTCTCTCCCACATTCCCTTTCCTAAGCTGCCCTTTATCTGACCAGTCCTTTGTCTGTATCTTGTTACCCTGAATCCCATGGTCATTCCCTCCTAACATTACAGTTTGAGACCCTCAATTAAAAGGTAAATGGCCATGAAATTAATAGCGCTTTAAAAAAATAGCTGATAAGTAGATTGTCACAATTTTCATGCCATTTCTTTTAATTCAGAATACATGTCATTGTTCACTGCATGAACTGGCATGTTTCTGTTGTTACAGGTGGAAGAAAGTGAAAATGAATGGTCTGTCCCTCATTGCTTCACAATCTATTCAGCTCAAAAAACTGTAGTAGTGGCAGCAAGGTAAGAAGTTGCTCAGTAGATTGTTGGTGCCAAGGAATGGATATATATGTTGATAGTTCCAAATGCGTATGTATGCATGCACAGAGAATACAGGCATACCATCCCAACTCTGTTCCAGATTATGCAAAGAAGACTCAGATTTCATGCTTCTCCAAGTTATGGCAAAGTGGATGCATTGAGACAAAGTTTCTTACCTGGAGGAAATAAATTGCATTCTGCACCCTAAATTTTGAGATTTGCTAATATGATTGTAGTTCCGTGTCTTCCTTTTATGACCTCAGAGTTGATAAGAATTGGAAAAATATTGAGATGTGTTTCAAAGTAGGATTTTTAATAGTTGTGTTTGAATATAAAATGATTATGGCAAGATTCTGGAATGGTCAAGATGTTAGCAGTATTCCGGTATTCTTTCTTTTCTATGAAAAAGGAGGAAAGTGTTCTATATATTGGATAATGATCAGTGTTTCTTTTAAATATAAAATACATTACAATTTATCTATGAATACATGAGGCTTAATGTTTTATCTGTGCTTCTCAGCACTCATCTGGAAATGGAAAAATGGTTGGAAGACTTGAATATGGCAATTGAAATGGCCAAGAAAACTGTTGAGAAATTGGGCATGTTCCTTGAAAATTCTCTATCCAGCCGTTCCAATAGTAAGTACCATGTTTGTGATTTACGCTAGTACACTGTGCCTGCTTTCTTAGGACAGCAATAATATGACTACAATAACAACAACTAAAAACATTTTGGATAAGTAAACTATACCCTCTCAGATGTCACTGTTGGCCAATAAAAACTTCCAGCTGTTAAATATTGGTAATGAATTGTGTAGTGTGTGATCTTTTTTCGCCATTATTTGTATTAAAAGTAGCTATCCTTTGAACCCAGTTTTACAGTAGCCACAACATCGATTTTTAAGAGTTGTATACTCCTGATTGATTTATGTTATTGGTATGAGATCCCATATGACATCTTAAGACCTACAACATTATTGTGTAATTTCTATGTATATTTTCCTCACTGAAAATATGATCCAGCCAAGTTGTTTACAAAGTTGTGATGTCCTCTCTAATAACAACAGTAAAGTATCATCAGTTCCAAAATATTCTGGGCTGCAAAGGTCATGGATTCTAGAAACAGAGATAACTGATGAATAACACTTTTGAGAGAGACCTACTTAAGATATTCTTGTCATTGTCATTATCCATGTACCACAGTCTCTTAAATGTTTGCTCCCTTCTCCTCCTTCAGGATCCTCAGATGAGGTTTCTCTAGAGCAGGAGTCCGAAGAGGACATTCATTCTTCTCATAGCTCCCTGGACAGGCAGAGCCACCACCGGGCCAACACTACCATACATGTCTGTTGGTACCGCAATACCAGTGTCTCCATGACTGATCACAGTGTGGCCGTTGAGGTACCCAGCAGCAGTTCACGCATCACTTTCACTTACCACTCTGTCTTGGTTGCTGGTTTCTCTAACTCTATACATGCATTTGCTTTTAACCTTCATCCTCTTCATTTCCTTCAGTAATTTCAATGGCCATGTGAAAAAAAAAATTAAATGATTGCAATATGATTTTTATGGTGTGTGTACCTCTGCATGTTCCATTACAAAGTAGTACTTTGAGGAAAGATTTTAAAATGAAAACAAATAAGGGAAGCCGATAAAGTCCAGCCTCTAGAATTATTTCCAACGCTTTAATTTAGTAGTGACTTTATTCTGAGTTATTTCTCTAAGGCAGGGGTCGGGAACGTATGGCTCGCGAGCCAGTTGTAGCTCTTTTGAGAATTTCATCTGGCTCGCAGAAAAAATAAGTCTCGTCACCGGAAGCCCTTGTGGGCAAGCGACATTGCGGCCGCCATTTTGAAAATGGGCAGAGTGGCGGCCGCCATTTTGGATGACACACAAGCTGCAAACGCCGTCTCTGGCCCCAGCGACTATTTCAGACAACCTGGGGACCCTGTACGGGAGACAGCACCATTCTGGAGGCCACGTGTGTTCAAAGCAGCCTCCCTCGCTGGCTGGCAACCTTTGTGGGCGAGCGATGCCGTGGCTGCCATTTTGGAAGAGGGCAAAGTGGCGTCCACCATTTTGGATTTATTTTATTTTTTATTTTATCAAGATTTATTCACAAATTCACCTTTGTGGAGAGAGCAGGTTCTGTGGTGTGTCTAATTATATGGCTCTTACTGAAATAAATTTCCAAATATTTTGCTTTCATGGCTCTCTGAGTCAAAAAGGTTTCTGTCCCTGCTCTAAGGGGAAGGGGCCTTATTGGAATAATCAATAACACTGAGGTTGCTGCTCTCCTGACTTTCCTTTGGGGAGATTTTTTTCTTTGTTTCTTTTCCCTTTTTAATTATGTCCTTTCTTAAAAGTGATTTCTCCCCTGGATTAAATTTCTTCTCATTGTGTTCAGCTTCGGGAGAGTTATGGTACTAGCAGGCAGATGTATTCTAAAGATCTTTCACATAAATGTCCCTCCCCATTCCATTTAATTGAAAAGAATTTTTAAAAAGCATTTCATTATTTATAGTCCCAAAAGTATATCTTCTATGCATTTGCTTGTGTTTGGACTATTGACAAACCTAGATTTGCAGGATGTCCTGTTCTCATAAAATGTCCCACAGCAAGTGTTATTTGGAAGCAGTGATTTGTGCTTCAAGATAACATATGTGCTCAGCATTTTAAGAGTTATAAAACTATAATCCATCACTTATAAAACTATAATCTATCATAGAAAACATATTAAACTCTTCTGACAGCTTCTGCTCTCTCTATTCAGGGGTCTCCAAACTTGGCAATTTTGTGACTTGTGGACTTCAACTCCCAGAATCCCTCAGCCAGCAAAGCTGGCT
>JAEANM010023763.1:0-11298 GCA_017656035.1 Myanophis thanlyinensis
CTTTCCTTCCTCCCTCCCTCCCTCCCTCCATCTGTTTTTCATGAAAATTCATGAAAAACAAAATTCACATGCCATTTCCTTCTCTTTAGAATTTCAATAGATCTCTCATCTGTATTAATTTGGATGGATCACAATATGCACATACACTCATATACAGAAAAATGTCTGAGTTGTCAAAGGCAGATTCTAATCTAAAACCAGAATCCCTCTGAAGCTGCATTCTAAAACAATACTACTACTAACAGAGATAAATGAGCAAATGCAGGTGAGTCAATCAAAGATACATGGTAAATACAATTTATCACTTGGATAACTACTACACCACGTGTATCTTCTCATACTGTCATGACTCCAAAATGTTCTTCAACTGCAAATAGCTTAACAATATATTCTCAACTTCTCCCTGGAGGTTTCTGCTATCTCTTCCAGGACCAGCTTCTAATATTGCTCCATTTAACCCTATTGCATTCAAATGAGAGATCTCTCTTGTAGAGGACACAATGGAAGGCAATTGGCCCTTAATAGCAGATCAGTAGATTGCCACTTTAACTTTGAGATTTGCAAATCTTTTCCTGACTTAACTTTTAGAAGAGCAGGATTGAAACCAGCTGAACTGGATTCATTCTGTAGGTGGCAAAGAATGGCACATGGGCTGAAAAACATCTTTTTCCTGCTGTCACTGAACACTCAATTGATGGTATATAGGTCAATGGAAACATGACTCTAAAATTGCTTTCTTGATCAGTCAATGCCAATTAGGTTAATACTGTCTAATGTCAATAACAACATTCCTTAACAACATAATCCTATATTGCAGGACAGTATTTCAGGATGAGAAGGTTGGTTTTCCTTCTCCAAATATTGTAATTATTTCCCACCTTATGGTAAAGAGGGGGAATCTGATAGATACAACTCCTAATTTCCCTGCATGTCAGGTTCTTTCTGTCACTGGTTATCACTTGTTTTGGAAAGGCCTAAAAAAGGATGGGCAGAAAGCAGATGGGCAGGGCTAAGCCTCCAGACTATACTTGATGTACCGATCCCTCTGTTAGACACAACATTTGGCCAGCTCTCATATTGATCTAAATATAATCTTTCCATTTGCCTGAAATGGAAGTTTTAAAAACCATGAGATAGCAAATACTGACTTTCTGCTTTGCCAGTTGGTTATCAGTAGGGCTTTGAATTTGTCAGAGCACTTCAGAAGTTGAAGAGAATAACTGCATCCATAACAGGGATTTTATTTAGATCAACTAATTCATTTAGATCAATTAAGTACAGTTGATCCAGATTGGCTAATACTATGTATTTCTAGGTTTCATATGTCACTAATACTATTAGCTTTACATTATATATGATGTTCCATTTAACAGACATGAAATAGAGAAGTATTTATACATACCTGGTCCAGTCTGACATCTTCTACCACTTTCAAATGAGAAAAGATTGGAATCATAGCCATAACGGCGTAGACAGAGATAATGCCACTTGACAGAATCCCGTTTACGGGTATACAAGATTAATTCTGTATCAGTAAGTTCCATTATACCAGAACCCAATTCATTACCATCATCATCCACATTAATAACCTAGAAAATATATTTTTCAGAAAATAAACATGATTCACATAATCAAATTCAAATATTTATTTATATACAACCATATACTTACTAAATATAATTGAGCAATATTATTAAAAACTGCTAGATAACAGAAAATAAACCTAGCATAAATATAAGAAAGGACGTTGGTCTTACCTGATACGGTCCTTCTCATTGTGGGAAGCATAGACTCCAATTGTATGGGGATTGGCTCACACAGATCACATGACTTGAGTCGAATGTTATAAAAGCCCTTGCCAGTTCTGGAAGCCTCCAGTGTTTTTTCGGCAAAGGAAATGATCGACATCTGGAGCACCTGTAATGAGAAAACTAGGCCCTGCCTGCCTATCTGGATGCTTATAGGCTATGGGCGGGTATTGGAGTCTATGCTTCCCACAATGAGAAGGACCGTATCAGGTAAGACCAATGTCCTTTCTCCATTGTGGAGGAAGCATAGCCTCCAACTGTATGGGACCTACCAAAGCTTGATGTCCCAGGATGGGGAAATTAAACAGGTCCCCTAAATGCCAGATGCTAAATGGACCTGTTGTGAGACCTTCCTGCCAAAGGCAGCCTCTGCAGAAAAGAAAACATCCAATTTGTAGTTTCTGATAAATGGGCAAAGCGATGACCAAGTGGCTGCTCTACATATTTCCTCTATGGAGGACTGAGTGTTCCATGAGTCTGAAGTAGCTGCACTTCGTGTGGAGAGGGCTGTGACTGTAACAGGAACAGAAAGGTTTTGGTGCTCGTAAGCTTTAGCGATACATGCTCTGATGCACCTGCCTAACATTGAGGAAGTCACCTAGGAACCCATAGAGGCAGGGTTAAATCTGACAAACAGTGCCTCTGTTTACCGAAAAGGAAGACGTGTGTTTGATGTAAATGCGTAGGGCCCTGCGAACATCTAGGGAATGCCATTCCCTCTCTTTAGGATGTACCGGATTGGGACAAAAATTTTGAAGAATCAATTCCTGGGATCAGTGAAAGACAGTGTTAACTTTTGGTAAAAAGGCCGGATCTAGCCTAAGGATTACTCGATTAGAGTGGAAAACGTACAGATCATCCCTCACTGACAAGGCTGCTAGCTCAGAAATTCTGCGGCCCGAGGTAATGGCTACAAGGAAAACAACCTTTAAGGAGAGGTGATGTAGCGAAGATGTTCGCATGTGCTCAAAAGGGCTCTTGGTAAGTGCCCTCAGGATGCTGGATAAATCCCAAGTGGGAAACCTATGCACCACTGGGGGACTGAGATTGATGGCACCCTTTAAGATACTCTTAATGAAGGGATGTTGAGATAAAGAATACTGATCCTCTGGATGGAGGACTGTGGCCAGAGCCACAACCTGCCTACGAAGGGTATTAGGAGAGAAACCCTTTTCTAGGCCTTATTGCAGAAGCTGAAGAATTTGAGAAAGAATAGCAGCAGTGGGGTTGATCTGCTGCTGTGCGCAACAAAGGACAAGGGACGCCCATGTGCCCTGGTAGATTCTGTTGGTGGAAAGGAGTTGGACACCTATATAGTAGAGATTACTGTCTCGGGAATTTTGTCCTTCAACAAGGCTTGCTGCTCAACCTCCAGGTGGTTAGATAGAATCAAGCCGGGTCCGGATGGAAAATGTGTCCCTGACCCAGGGAGAGCTGTTGAGGAGACAGACGCCAGTGTCTTTCCCCTGAAAGGGAGATCAGATTGGAGAACCAAGGGCGTCCTGGCCAGTGTGGTGCTATAAGGATCACGTCCGCTTCTCCCTCCAAGATCTTGTGTATTGCTGCATGAATAAGAGGAAGGGAAGGGAAGGCGTAAAGCCGGGTGATGGGCCAACTTGAACGCAACAAGTCTGTGGCCTCTGCCAACGGGTGGAAAACCTCGTATGAAATCTTGGTAGCTGAGCATTGGAGTGCGACACAATAGGTCTAGTGAAGGGAGGCCAAAACGAGAGGCTATCCTTTGAAAAAGCTCCTGATTGAGCTGCCATTCTGTTTGATCTATGGCCATGCGGTTCAGCCAGTCTGCTTGAATGTTCTGAATGTCATAAATATGTAAGGCCTGGGTGGTTAAGAAACGTGTTTTGGCCCAATAACAGAATTCCCAAGCCTCAGCCAGGAGAGAACGGGACCTGGTGCCTCCTTATCTATTGATATGGGCCTTAGCGGCTACGTTATCCATAAGGATCAAAACTGTGTTGGAGTGAATGAATTGTTCAAAAGGTACCAGAGACAATTTAATGGCTCTGAGCTCTAAGAAATTGATGGGCCTTTGTTGCTCTGAGAGTGACCAAGTGCCCTAAACTATTTGCCTTTCCATATGGGCACCCCAACCAGTCAAGCTAGCATGTGTGTAATGGTGACTGTGGGGCGCACTCTTAGGGGAGAGCACTGATCTATCGCTCGTGTCGTCCACCAGGTCAAGGACTGTACGACATCCTGTGGCAAATGAACCTGGGCTAGGGAATTGCTACGATCCTGGTGCTGAGCTGGCAGTAAGAACCATTGGAGCGGGCGAGAGTGTAACCTGGCTCAAAGAACAATGGAGATACATGAAATAAATTTCCCTAACAGACTGGACAGCGTGGCAATGGAGACCATTTGGTGCCCCTGGACCTGAGTGACTGAATTTCTAATGCCTGTTTGCCTGTCGTCTGACAGGAAGACCTTGCACATAGAGGTATCTATAATGGCTCCTAAATGTGAAAACCTGGTGGTAGGGACCAGCTGGCTTTTGGCATAAACAATTAGGAAGCCATGCCAAACCCAAATTTGTTGTATTAAGGACCCACCTGTCTGAAACTGTCTCCTCCCATCAATCGGTAAAGTATTGCAGTTGACCACCAACGGGAGTGTCCCCTGACGCTCTATCTGGGTTTTCTAGCGAAGAGACCGCTAGCCCCTCTAAAGGGGCGTTTGAACTGGGGGAACTGGCAGTACCTGTGCCTGTAGTCTTGAGACTTGTCAGGCATTCTGGGGAAGGATCGTGGCTGGTAAGAATAAGGCAGGGAGGAGGTTGATGCCACGAGTGATGAGGTAGAAGGAAGAGGTGTGAAGGTTTGTGGCTTAGGGTAGAGAGAGAAACTGTGGCTGGCCCTCTTGGCATGAGATGGAATGACCCTCCATTTGTCCCTGGTTTCAATGAGGAAAGGTTCGAGAGTTGCGCCAAAGAGCTTGTCTCCTTGTAGAGGGCCTGAGGAGCACTTTCATTTGGACTTGGAATCCGCCTGCCAATTCCTAAGCCAGAGCAGACTCCTTGTAGTTAATGAAGGCCCCATTACCCATACAGAAAAACGAATGGCATTCAGAGTTGCATCAGCCGAAAATTGAGTTGCAAGAATTATCTTGCTGACATCGTGGTGTAACCTTGCGTCGGTTGGAGAGAGGAGCTCTTGTAATTGGCGCACATGAGTGTTGTTCTGTTAAAAAAAAAAGGTGGCTTGTGAAGCTGCCTTAATAGCCCATGCTGCAGACGTATGGTGGACATATCGGAGCATGGACTCCAACCTTTTTTCCTCTGGTTTCAACAGGTCGGCCGCGTTTCCAGAAACTGGAGTAGGAGAAAGCAGCAATGCTACTGGATCCTCCACCGTTGGTAGCTGCAATAGGTCCATCAGAGCCTTGCCAGGTAAGTAGAATTTTTTATCGTTAGAAATTGGAGCTATATGTGAAGCAGATTTCTGCCATTGCTTCTGGATGCTATCAAGCACCACGTAAGGAGTAGGCACCTCCTCTGTACGTGTAGGCAGCATTATGAACAACGGATTCTTAGCACGTACTTGAGCAGGCTTGCCATTGATTGTGGAGGGTGATTCTTCCAGGTCAGCCGTGGCCTTGGCCTTATATAGGAGTGAGTGGAAAAAAGGCTGAGGGAAACAGACCCGGAGTAACCTGGATGTCAGATAGTGAAGCTTCATCCTCAGGAAGCATTCCCTCTACCAGCTCCCCTTCCTCAGCTTCGGAGTCTGAGTTATGCTGAGAAGAAGCTTGGGACTGAGAAAGCCAGGCTTCAGGAGTGTGTAACTCGTTAGAAGCGTGGTCAGTGCATAAGCCATGTTTGGCAGCTGACCTAGGTGGGTGCGTCTGCTGTAGAGACGCTAGCCCCTGGGTGGCGGCAGATATCAAGGGGTTTTTTAACTCATTAACCACCAGAACAAGATCCTCCTTGGTGTTGGATGAAGTGGTAGGCGGCTCATCTCTGGTATGAGATACCAAAGGAGCATTCCCCAATGGCAAAACCCGATCTAAAGATTGCACAGGAGAGACTATGCTGCGATCAGGAGACAATTCTACAGTCAATGGGACCAAGGCAGGAGATGGTAGAGCCAGAGGAAGTCCAGATGTGGAGACATTCTGCTCTGCCCGCTTTACCTGCTTTTCTATGGCCTTATGACGGCAATATACCTTTTTTTCCCCCGTCTTGGAGCCGCTGGAAGCAGCAGGCCTGTTCTTAGTCTTTTTGGTAATAGGCCTTGTTTTGCCAATTTGACTTGAAGTCCCTGGTGAGATGCTATTCAAATTGGAAACAGCCTGAGTGTTATCAACAGCTTGACCTGACATTGCTGTCTGGTGGTATTGAAAAGGCCCGATTTCCTTATCTATTTCCTCTTCTACCACTAGGTGGTGTGAGGAGACTGTGCTTGTAAAGGACGACAGAAAGTAAGTCACATGCAATCCTTTACAGCTTTTCTCCTTTGGATCTGCTTTACTTGTTCTTTTGTATATATAATCACATTGCTGTCTGGTTGTATTGAAAAAGCCTGATTTCCTTAGCTATTTTCTCTTCTATCACTAGGTGGCGTGAGGAGACTGTGCTTGTAAAGGACGACAGAAAGTAAGTCACATGCAATCCTTTACAGCTTTTCTCCTTTGGATCTGCTTTACTTGTCGTTTTGTATATATAATTAAGGTAAATAAGACAACCTGTAAAAAGAACGCTGTATTTTTTTTAACAACAGTAACTAAGGGGAAATAGAATCTAAGATTTAAAATCTAGCGGAAGTAATGAAACTTGGAATTAATTGGATTAAATGCGGAGAAGTAAGCAAAAGAAAAATGCAATTCAAAACAGGAGGAAAAAAGGGGGCGGTTGAAAATGGCCTCTGCAAGTTTTCGCGCCCCTTTGGTCGAAGGAGAAGGCGTAATGGCGGCCGCTGAGGTAATATAGCAACTGACAGTACAATGTAATTGGGATCCCTCTTCTTCGCCTGGTATCTTTTTGGCTAGGCTCAAAATAGCGGTAGGATAGATCGAGGAAGCTGAAGATTATAATCGGCTGAGAGAGAACTTGTTGATTTGTAAAAAAATGAAGTCAGCGGCTTGTAGGGGGGGAGACAGCGACAAAAGCGCGTAACAGCCCCCAGGGAATCTGATCTCCAATGTCGGCTGGGCAGAAAAAACCTCCTGCCAGATTCCAGCCTGCTGAATTTGAATGAAGCCTTACAGCGAGAAATAATGGGCTGTCAGCTTTGACGGCTGCTACGAGAAGGCGCTCATATGCGGGGGGGAGGCTTAAAAGACGCTCCCACAGCCTGTCAACTTAAGGAGGATCCTGTACTGAGGAAATTAGATGAGAAACCGACAAATAGACTGCCGCAAATCTTCACGCCTTTTTTAATGAAGGGGAAGGCGCAATGGCAGCGGCTGAGGAGAATGAAGACTGACTAGTAGGGTGGATTAGAGAAAAGAGCGATATTCGTGTCCTCTTCTTTCTCCTCTTTGCTCACTTATAAAGGTGTAGTAATGTCTGAAATCGGCTAAGGGGAAACCCGCTGAAGTCAGGAAAACAGCCGAATAAAGTCAGCAGCTTGGGAGGAAACAGCGGCAGAGCGTGCTCCGGACCCAATGGAATTTAAGCTTCAATGCGGGCTGGGGCAAAACCTCCCGCCCAGATTCTGGCCTGCTGACTGCCCATGCTGAAGGATTAGCCCTCTGAGAGGGGAATAAAAGGGCATCGGCTTAATGGCTGAAGGGGGGGGAGGCCTTAAAAACTGCTCCCGCAGCCAGGCTACTTGGGGGGGGGGAGAGCATGAAAGCCGTTCCCGCAGCCAAGTGAGCTTTGAGAAATACTTAAAAGCAGAATTAACGAGAATGAGAAGTACTTGCAATAACAAAGGAATAAGGAACGCTGTGCTCCAGACTGAAGCCTGTAGATCTGTGACGGAGTCGAATAAAACACTGGAGGCTTCCAGAACTGGCAAGGGCTTTTATAACATTCGACTCAAGTCACGTGATCTGTGTGAGCCAATCCCCATACAATTGGAGGCTATGCTTCCTCCACAATGGAGAATAATACATTGCTAATTGGTATTTTATTTATTCCCAGAATATGAAAATGTTTCTGCATGCTACAAAATATATTTCACATCTTTCCATCATCTAGTTCAGTGGGTTGAAATAGATATAATTTATCCCAAAGGTTTGGTGATATGAATTATAATTTTCTAATTATAACTGTTTCGAATCTGAAAATATTACAAAAGAAAATATCTGAAGAATCTCTGTGGTAAATAATAGAGACATTCTATACCAGGTGTGGGCAAACTTTTTGACTCGCGGGCCAAACTTTTTGACTTGCGGGCCACAATGATGGGCTCCCCCTCCCGCAGCCCCTCCCACTCCCACCCTTACTCCTCTTCCCGCAGCCCCCCTCCCCCACGTGTCTTTGCAGGCATGGCATGCCGAACGCAGCAGCCATGGAGAAGAAGGTAAGAGGGCAGCGGGCAGGAGCGGGGGGGCGGCAGGCGGGGGCGGCTCCGCAGCAGCAACGCCAGCTCTTCTCCCACCGCCCAGATGCTGCTGATGGGGAAAAGCGGCTCTGGCAAGATGAGCATGTGCTCCACTTCGCCAACTAAATCCCGCGATGGAGTGCATGCTCGTCTTGCTGGAGCCGCTTTTCCCCCTCAGCAGCACCTGGGCGGCGGGAGAAGAGCTGGTGTTGCCGCTGCAGAGCCGCACCCGCCCACCACCCTCCAATCCTGCCTGCTGCCCTCTTACCTTCTTCTCCATGGCTGCTGCATGCCACGCGGGTGTCAGCAACCTGTCCTGCTTCACCGGGCGGCTCCCTGCGGCCCTCCCCGGATGGCTCAGCGGCCTCTTCGGTGGGTGAGGGGCCCGGCAGGTGTGGAAGGGCACTGAGCGGGGACAGCAGCCACTCTGTGTCATCGTCCTGCGCCCGTAGGCCTGACAGCCCCAGCCTCGCGTAGGACGCTCACCCAGCGTCAGATGATGCGACACGCCAATCACTGAGGGTGGAACTGTGCCAGAACTAGTTCGGCAGGCCGGATTAAAAAGCCCAATGGGCCGGGTGTGTGCCGCGGGCCGTAGTTTGCCCATGTCTGTTCTATACAGTAAGTAGCACAGATAATGGAATATGATTTTTTGCAATTGTTTGATTTATAATGCTCAAAATCTATGAATATTAGTTCTGCACAATGGGAGTTATAGTCCAAAATATGGCAAACACATATTGCATAGCACTGTATCTCAACCTTACTTAGCTCTCACTGTAACAATTAACTTGAAAATTAAGTCAGTTTTTAAAAGTGAGCACAAAAATCTTCATCATGCCTTACAATTAATTTTTTCCCTTGTCAATCCCAAATAAGAACTTTGTAGTCAAAAGTTTCCATGTGGAATTGTACCTTAAATTTGTTCCGATGGTTATCAGGGACTGCTTCTTTATCAGGACAGCTACAACAGCTACCCATGACTTCTTTAGAAGACCGTGTGATTACTATAGTAAAGTTAAGAGAATTGTTTTAAAGACGAATGCAATATAGAAAATGGAAAATGAAGTACAAATAATTGCAAAGTATTCAAAAAACATGACAGATATTATAAAAGCAGTATGAAGAAATCAAATGTAAAGATATCTTGAATATATTTCAATGTTTGAATAAAGTACAAGGAATTCCATATTTCTAAAATCTGGTATTTTAAATAATAATTCATTTGATAATGCTGTTGATGTTTTCCTATACATCTTGGTAGAATGTTTTCTAAAGATGGGAAAAGGGATGGAGAAATGTTAAGATATATATTCTGGAAGAAAGATAATGGGAATCTCTTTCTTTAAAAAGTTATAGCCAGAATGCAATAGTAAACTGGCAAAGGTACTTACTGCCACAGAAATTACTTGAGCAGGAAAATAAAAGCTGGAAAACCACAATTTGTATTATCAAATAACTGTACAATCTTTTTTTAGTGAATTAAAAAAGCAATTAAATCTTGTTTTTGTGCAAGAACTACTTACATTCCATCTACTTACAGAACAGAAAATACAATAACAACTATATACCTTATAATTCACATACAGGATGATTTCAGATTCTGGTAGAGAAACATCTGATTGAAAGTAAATATACTCACCTAGATTTGGCCATTAATATTTGTAGCCTCTGGTATAGCAGCAGTAATCCTTTCATACTTCAAAACATCATGTTTTCTTTCCAGGTAATTGCTGGACCTATAAATGAAAAGTTTGAACAAACTGTAAAATAAATTAAGACAACAGCTTTAAATAAAACAAAACAGTGGGTACTATTCTGTTCTGAACCATTACTAATTTATATTCCTAATAAACACCTACTATAGGGTATCTGTTTCTTTTTTATATATATCAAAAAATACTCTATTTTTTGAATTCAGTATACAACAGAAGACACTCCACTGGGAGCATCTTCTGTTAAAATATATTAGATGATAACAACTTTTGTACATCTATTTTAATAGCAATAGCACTTAGACTTATATACAGTTTTACAGTGCTTTACAGCCCTCTCTAAGCAGTTTACAGCATCACCATATTACCCCCCAACAATCTGGGTCCTCATTTTACCAATCTCGGAAGGATGGAAGGCTGAACTAGTTAGGATTGAATTGCTGGGGGTCAATTGAAAAACTGTATTCTAACCACTGTGCCACCACGGCTCTTGTCTGATAACAGAGCATATTTAAGAAAAGTTTTATAAAAGTTTTATATTGCTGGATACAAAAGCAATTTTGTATCCAGCAATCTTGACTTCTATATAGTGAATAGCACTGCATAATCAACATGCCATTCTATTAAAAGCTAGGTATGTAGTGTTGATTCCTGTACATTCTGCTACAGTGGTCAACACCCATCCCACAAAGATGTTGGACTGCAATTCCTGTCATCCTCTACCATCTACTTTATTGGCTAAAGGGTTGTAGTTCAACATTAGGAGAGCTCGATATTGCATTCCTCAGCCTGGTTGAGCAAATCATGTGTAGTATCTTATATGGTACTTAAATTACATTACAAATAGACATTAATATTTTCAAACCTATAACATCTAACACATTTTGGATAGTGAAAATATAATTTGCAATAAAATAGATCTACAAAACTGGAAGATAGTCAAGTTTATGGGTGAGAAACGTAACTGGTCAACTACCTTATGACAGTTTCTCTTGTGTGGGCAGTAAAGGTTTTGTTCTGTAAATTTAATGAAGAGAATAACTCAAAATTTTGACTTGCTGTTTGGCTTCTTCGCCGACAGGTTGGAATCTGCGATCGTGCGCAGTTTCGATCTGTGCTCACTGCCGGAGCGCCTCGAGCCATTTGGCTTTGGGGCTATAACCATCCCGCAGAGGTGATGAAGAGGTGGGATCTCCATGGCTTGGGACCGGGTTACTTACGGGACCGCCTTTTGCCACCATCAGCCTCCAACCGACCTGTGCGCTCCCA
>JAEANM010023764.1:0-11298 GCA_017656035.1 Myanophis thanlyinensis
GCACATAATGCTTAGCTTTTCGTTGGGCTGGTTCCTGCTAGTAACTAGTTCGGCGGGCCAGATTAAAAAGCCCAACGGGCCAGATGTGGCCCACAGGCCATAGTTTGCCCATGTCTGGTCTAGAGAGAGCATGTGACGTGTGCAAAGACTAGCCCAGGAGAAACCTTACACCCACAGAAGGCGTAGATTGCAGTTGTTTCTGCACACACAAACGAGGTTCCAATTGATTGATGGCAACTGCTTCGGCAAAACGCAGAAAACAAGAGTTCCTGCGGCGCAGCAAAACTTTGAACGCAGTGTTTGAATCGACTTGGAGACCCTTGGCTAGTATATGTCTTGTGATAGCAGAAGGCAGCATTTTGTGGCCATGGTTTGCTGTTGGATTACTTTGATATGTCTGAACCCATTTTGGAAAGTGCTCCTTCATTCTGAAAGCCGGGCACCTATTGAAACAACGTTCATTGTGGCCGGGCTTTATGTATTGTATTAAACGAAGAGGCTACCGCTACCATCAATCAGGGAAGCACAACCTATCAACCCCAAAGCCCATTGTATTTACCAAATGTTTATAATTGCAGAGACAATTACATTGGCAGAACTGATAGGTGCCTGGCTTTCAGAATCCCTTTTATGGCAACTAAATGACCATCTATAAAAATAGATTTCATCTAGTCTCAATCATATAAAAACCAATTTAATCCAGACTAAACCATGCAATGCATTATGTATGAATATACCTTTGAAGGTAGCCCATGTATTTTAATTCAGCTATCTTTACCTGATTATTGATGATTTTGTCAAATAAGATGCATAATCCTAAATAGTTTTGTATTATTAATATTTTACATAAAAGGCATTAATACACACAAATAATTAAGCCATTGCAATTTTAACATCTTACCTCACATTAGAAAGATTAGACTGAACAGGGATATAGTGAATCCAAGGTTTCAATTGTGGATAGAAGAATTCTTGCCAGTCTTCTCCAACATGAAAGACCAAAGAACCACACAAGAAAAGGTGTTTGAAGCGAAAACTGGCTGCAACTCCTCGAAAATTGAAGAGGTATCTTATATTTAAAAGAAAAACCTGCTTAAAATATGCCTCTTCTCCAATAATGAGTATATTTATATTTACATTACATATACATTTATTTTATTCTTCTACAAAGTGAAAGTTTATAGTATAATCTTAATGCTGTACGATAAAAATATTCCATTCAAATATTGCCACATAGAGGGCAAAACTAGAAGCAGTAAATCCGAAGTTTAGCAGTTTAAACTGTTATATCTTCTACACTCTTCATTTAATCCTTGTTCCTACTGAGTCCATATAACAAATGAACACACCATACAGAATATACTATATATGCATATTTCAGCTAAAATGTTCACCAATATGTTTATGTTTATTTGATTTCTATACCGCCTCCCTCCCAAAGGACTCGAGGCGGTGTACAGCCTATTAAAAACACAGATATGTAACAATATAAAACCAAATTAAAATTTAAATAAGTACAGTGGCTGATCAATCAAATTAAAACCAATTCAAATAGAAACAGTTAAAAATTTTAAACAATTAAAATTTAAAATTTAAAAACTAATTTAAAACAATTTAAAACCCCCACTGAGTACTAGGCCAGACCGGCCTGTTGAAACAAGTAGGTTTTTAATGCGTGCCAGAAGGTCCATAGGTCTGTGATGGTCCGGATCTCCGGGGGCAATTCGTTCCAGAGGCAGGGTGGACCCACAGAGAAGGCTCGAACCCTCAGGGCTGTCAAACGACACCGTCCAGACAGTGGAACCCCGAGCAGGCCCACCCTGTGGGAACGCACAGGTCAGCTGGAGGTGGATGGTGGCAACAGGCGGTCCTGTAAGTACCCGGGTCCCAAGCCATGGAGCGCTTTAAAGGTAAGAACCAGCACCTTGAATCGCACCAGAAAGGCCACAGGGAGCCAGTGCAGCTCACGCAGGAGAGGTGTAATGTGGAAGTTCCGAGGAGCCCCCAAGATCACCCGCGCGGCCGCACTCCACACCAACTTCAGCCTCCAGATGCTATTCAAGGGGAGCCCCATGTAGAGAGCATTGGCATAATCTAGGTGAGAGGTCACAAGGGCGGAAGTGACTGTGCAAAGAGCACCCCAATCCAGAAAGGGCCGCAACTTGAAGATCCTATGGACCTGATAAAAAGCCCCCCTGGAGACAGCTGCGATCTGATCTTCCAATGACAGCCATACATCCAGGAGGACACCCAGATTGCGGGTCAAAATCTTCCCCCCACAGCCAGTGATGGAACAAGCTGGCTGTAACAGGAAACCACAGCCATTCAGTTTTGGCCAGGTTGAGCTGGAGCCTGTTTAGACCCATCCAGTTCCTCACGGCCTCCAGGCACCGGCCCATCACTTCGACAGCTTCATTGGGTGACCTGGGGTGGAAATGTACAGCTGAGTATCGTCAGCATACTGATGGAAATCCACCCCAAAGCCACGGATGATCTCACCCAGTGGCTTTACATAGCTGTTGAACAGTAGGAGTGAGAGCATCGACCCCTGAGGCACCCCACATATTAAGGGCCTCGAGGCTGATCTCTGCCCCCCTGTCAACACAAATTGCAAACGGTCGGACAGGAAGGAGGAGAACCACAGTAATACAGTGCCTCCCACTCCCAACCCCCCCAACCGCTGCAACAGGATACTGTGGTCAACAGTATCAAAAGCCGCCGAGATATCTAATAAGAACAGGACAGAGGAATAACCCCTGTCCCGTGCCTTCCAGAGATCATCCACCCACGCGACCAAAGCCGTCTCTGTGCTGTAATATCTTAACAACCACAATGGGGCTAAAAGAAATAGAGACTGCATTCTGCCAGTACAATGAAAGGAAAACTCTCCAAATGAAAGAATTCCCAATTTCTATTTTTAGCCATGTTTTGTTCTTTTCAAGAGATGGCAAATCATTTAAAATACCAGCCTCTCGGTAGCATCATTTTATCATCTAAACGTAATTGAAAATTCTTGCAGTACAACTCCAGAGGCCTGAGATGACAAACTCCTTTGGTTTTGGGTATCACAGCAACTACAGATAACTTAAGGAGTTTAATCGTATCAATTACTTATTAATGCTGAATGGCACACAGGAGATACAGAGGGTCTAAGAGATTCCTGGAATGAATTCCTTGAATTACAGTAACCCAGCAGTAAATCATGGATGACGGGAATTCAAATAAAATGTTTAGAAAAATTAAGTCTGTATAGTACCAATAGCACTTATATATTCCTAACATATAAAAAAAATAGGACACAACTAATTTTCTAGCATTCACCATCAAGTTCAAGCTAAGACAAACAATTAAAATAGCACTAGCAGCTAAAGGGTATTGGATGGGAATCCTGGCTCTCAATGCCAATGTAAAAACTTAGTCTTCTGAGTTTAAGGCTAGTGTTGACACAGGTACCAATGAATTCTGTGACAATTCCATTATTTTCAGATATTTACACTGAACTAACATGCATTCAGATATTTACCAAGATTGAATCAAATACTTACTTGAATTTACAATGGTCTACCAGTGGAACTTCTGTTGCAGGTGGTTTCCCAAGAGTATCCTTTAAAAAAAAATTTTTTTAAATATGTTTCTAATCACCTTCCTAAAATTTATAATAGAAATGTTATACTGTACAAAAAGATGCAGTAATACACATTTTTGTAATTTTTTTCAATAGAATATATGATCAAAGTTGGTACTGTAAGCCAGAGAATCTAAGGACTAACTAGCTAAATGTTCAGTATATTAATTTTCTTAGAGTGCAGTCATACACAAGCTTTCTTAGAATGTTCATTTATTTTTTTCTTCCAAATAACATTCATTCACACATAAATGTGTAGTAGTTTTATTTCACATGTGCAACAAGCTGTGATTTTCTTTAATCCATTTTCCTGCCTTGCACTGATTAGAACTGCCATATTTAATATAAATTGTTTATTTATTCAATTTATATGCTAATCCATTTTTGTAGACTATGAGCAGCTGGTCAGACATGCCCCAAGACTTCTTGTCACTTTCCATATAAATAACTGCAGCTGTGAACTGTTATTTTCAATAGAGAATGCTTCACAATACAGAAATAATTATAAATCCTTAAGATTTTTATATTATGCAGAACTCATATTGACCTAAATATTAGTTCTGCTACTGGACATCTTTCTTTTATAAGATGGCATCCAATACCAACACATTAGAATACAGTACAAACTTGAGCATAAACTGAGAATTTTACTATAGATGCCAAAATGCATCTCCAAAAATAGCTTTAACAGCTTATAAACAGAAATAGCTTTAATAGCTTATAAACAGAAATAATTTTAAGTACCCGTATTTGCTATATATATTCATACATAAGCCCATCCATGAATCAGCATATTGATGGATTTTGATTAAAAATGATGCTTATAAAAAGGAGGGTTAATATAGCAATGGACGGCACATTTTTCATGATACTTTAGTTAAAAAACTGAGGCTCGTCTTATATGTAGATGGGCTTATAAGTGAACATATACTGTACATTACAGTAGTTCCAAATCAGCTTCAAGGATTAGACAATAGCAGGTGCCAATAGATTCAGAATATAGTATTCATTTCTTCCTCACCATCCCCAAACTTCTGCTATATGTGTCTGTAAAAATACATTTCATACACTGGAAATTTTGATGCAAGACCATCAAAACCTTATTGGATTAAAGTAATTTTTGTGGGCTAGGCGATGGAATGACATCACTGAATGAAATCACCTAGCAATACTGGAACCTGAAAAGACTGCTATCCTATGTTACATTATTTCATATATGTAATAGGCTCTACTGTACTATAATTAGAGATAGAACTCCATTACTATGGAATAACCATGCTCAGTAAAACGTACTAGGAAATCAAGTTCTTATTTGTACAAATCAGAGGGATAATTATTGTTATTTAATTTACCCTCTATGGTGCCAAATCAGGCATCTTGATGTTGGAAAAAAAGAGATTAAAGTTCAATCAGCAAGAGATAAAAGAGAGATGTGGAACAATCTATCTGATATGTACCATTAGCGCCAACATATGCCTAGACTGTATGAATATACTATGCTCATAGCAATCTCTTATAACAATGTATACCCCTTGTCATATTCACAATAAAATCTTACTTTAAAACTTCTTTTAAAAAACTTCCTTTAAGGGTTACTTCTTGCAAGTATGATTTGAAATCAGTCCACAAGCAATTCAAACACATTGGGCATGCATATACTGGACTGATAAAATCCAGGATGGTATGTGGGCTAGCATTATGTAGCGTAGATGTACTGCTAGCATTAGGGTTTCAGATATTTCCAGGGTCATTCCCACATACCATCATATCAAGCCCCATGTTTCATTATAGCAATAGCTCAGACTTATATACTGCTTTACAGCCCTCCCTAAGTGGTTTATAGCAGGCATGTCAAACTCAGAGTCCCCCCGAAGGCCATATTGTCACATTTGAGTTATGATGAGGGCCACACTCTCTTCAATTGGGCTGCAGTGGCTGGGCTTGCCCTTGGCAGCTCTTGGGACAGCGGGACAAGTAGAAAACACACGCCAGTGGCAGCAGCACAGGTCAGGTTACAAGCACTGCCTTGCCCAACCAGCTCCTCTGACCAGGCTAAGGAGAAGTTGCTGTCACTCCAGGGAAGAGATGTTTCTCTTGCAACTTGCCCAGGGAGCCTCGGAAGCTTTTTTGCTTATTTGTTACATGTCTAGACTGCCTTTCCAACAGTGAACTCAGGACAGCGTGTAGGGTTCTCCTTCCTGTTTACTCACTTACTTAATTTTATTTATTGATTTAAAATATCCCCCCCCTTTTCTGCTCAAGAAGGATCCAAGGTGGCATGTAAAACATTGTCTGTGCGGGCCGCAGGTGCACTTTCAATGGGCCGCATGTGGCCCCCGGGCCGTATGTTTGACATGCCTGGTTTATAGAATCAGCATGTTGCTCCCAACCATCTGGGTCCTCATTTTACTGACCTTGGAAGGTTGGAAAGCTGAGTCAACCCTTGAGCCACTCAGCATCAAACTCCTACAGTGAGCCGTGAGTTAGCCTGCAGTACTGCATTCTAACCACTATGCAACCACAACTCTTATAATCACAATAATTGCTCAGCTTCATTAACTTTACAGTGGCTGCTGGAATAATCAAATTGGAAGAAGTGATACAATTTATTGATTTACTTATTTATTTACTGAAGCTTATATACTACCTAATATAAAAGGACTCTGAGCAGTTGTCCCTTGTCTGGGAAAAAATAATAATACAACAAAGAAACAACAAACCGCAGAAACCCCCCCCCCCCCAAAAAAAAAAATCATTAAAAACATGTACCCTACTATACATGTATCAGGAGTATAATGCTGTATTTAAAGGAGTTTTATATATATTTTAAAATATAAAAACACTTGTATACCACACATTAAAATAAGTCATACAAGTCCAGTGGCAGTTCCACCAGTCTTTGATAGTAAAGGGATCAAGTACAGTAAAATAATAGATAATTTTCAACCTGTCAAAAATATATTCTTTCCATTGAAATAAAAAAACTTGAACTGTACTAATGATTGTCAATTTTTGAAACTTCATCTGATTTCACAATGGGATTATTTTATCATCCCTTAAAAGAAAAAGGGAAAAAAATAATAGTGCTAATACTAATAGCAATAATAACATTTGAATAGTATTCCATACTATTTACTTTTTCAGATTTCCAAGCTTGGTTCTTCGTGTACTCTGCATCAACAAGATCTGGATTCTCTCGAGAAAGGAGGATGAGGGGATCCCGCTCTGCACTTGTCCTACCCAGAAATCACACAGAACTGTGTTAGATTGGCTTTTTTCCCAGTTTGGTACTTTTCAAATAAGTTGGTCAATAAATCATATAATTCTAAAGTGAGCAAGTAAAAATTATAACAACCATCCACTGGTTTTCTGGGACTCTGCTTGGAGAGGTCAGAATGTCAAAAACCTTTTATTGACTACTATTAGTGTCTCTCACTATTAGTTGCCTTCCACCTACTCTTGGCGTGGTATTATGTAGTAAAAGCATTCCAGAACATAGTACTGGTACCAAGACAGTAAGAGAGATAAGTCCACGTATTTCCCAGGAGTTGGTATCAACTCAAGAAAAACATTACCTTTAAATACATATATTTCAATTGGATCAATTTATTTTTCCTGGACAGCACAGTATAATAGAATAATTATTTACAAGTTTAGGACTATCAAAGTAGTTGAAAGAAAAAAAATGTTTACCTGGATCCTCGAAAATAGGCTTTGGAAATTTTCTTCTTCCAGGGCCATTTTTCTGCTGAGCTAAGAATATTTTGATAAGTACACAGTATTAAAATACTGACTTAATAGTACTCAATAAAAAGCAAGCATACTGTTTTTTATTCATTTACTTGGTTTTGCTGATCTAGTTTCAGGACTTCTGTGGTGATTTTAGTTTTAAAAAACAAACTATTTTAGTTTACATTTATGCACAAATATTAAAAATGGCTCACAAATGTTTAAACACCATTGTACTTCTGATATTGCTTTTCTATTTACTTGCAGCTCATTGGATGGAGACTAAATAGAATGGCAAAAGGAGGCTGCTGCATTCAGTCCTGGAATCCAATTCGCAACAGTATCGACCAAGGAAATGCCATCCACCAAATCAAAACAAGATCTTCATCTTAAAATCTCTGCATGTAAATTTCCTACTGACTTTCTAAAGTTTGTTTTCTTCCCATGTGCTACCTTCTGCATGGATTTTTCTCAATCTGAAACAAAATTACTGTTTTTGCCAGACTATAAGATGCCATTTCCTCACGCAAAAACGTATCTGTGCATCTTATAGACCAAATAGACCTGTTTTTGGACTCCTGAACCTTCCATGTGACCTGTTTTTGTTAAAAAAACTTGCCTGTGCCCGTTTTTGGCAAAAACTGGATGTACGGAGGGCTTGGGAAGCCAAAAAAGGGGCCATTTTTGGCCTGCAGAGTGCTTCTGGGGGCTGGAGAGGGCAAAAATGGGATGTACAGAGGCCAACAACTATTTTTTTCTTGTTTTCCTCCTCTAAATCTAGATGCTTCTCATAATCTGGTGCATCTTATAGTCCAAAAAATATGATATATCATTTTTTAAGAACTTGACCAATATGCATTTCTTTTGAATTATACAGTCTATAACTAAATGCCTGAAACTTTCATTTAACAAAGTATAAGTTCAATGAAAACTCTTCAGAATGAGAAACTGGTGCAAATACTGTAGCCCTATTACAGTGCAAATTTTGCAAATTTTATTTTTTTAAAAAAATACAAGACAACTATTCTCTCCTCAGATTACCTTTGGAGGTTTTCTCTCATTAGGTCCCAACGCCCAAGACCTGTAGGATATATTGGCCACACAGCTGGTCCTCCTTCCCAAAACGTCCAGGCAGGGTACATAATATCATAGTATTCTGGAGTCTTTGAGTGAAAAAGGAGAGCAAAGCATTATACCAAAATGTTTATTGCTTATATCAAAATGTTTCATTCATATAAGATTCAATGAAATGTGGTATTTGTCCTATTTAATGTGACTGATGGGTAATAGCTTTCTGTTCACTCACTTTGCTAAAAGATAAAACAGGCACTCTTGGTTTTATAAATTTGGACACCTGGGGGTAGTCCCGCACGTTGATAACCATCTCCATATCAGGAAGGTTCTGAATAATTTCCAGGATGAAGTGCTCAACCCCATTACATCTGTAGGCAATCAAATATCAAAAGGGTATGTATTAGTAGAATACACTGGCTATGTTCACCCATCATACTAAGCTATGGATTATTTCAACCAGGTTTTTTTTTTTTAAAGACAAAGTCAACCTTGCAGATGACCAGAGCAAGCAAAAGAGTTCACTTGGAAAATTCTTTTTATTTCCTTTCTTTTTTTAAAATGTTCTTACTGAAAGAGGTTTGGACAGAACATCAAAATGGTGCCCTATTCATTCATGCTGCTTTTATGTCATTTTAATTAGCAAATGAATAAGTAAATTAGATTACATTTTTATTTTATTTTCATTAACATTTGAGTAAATGTTTTCTCAATAGCATACACCCACAATGCTTGGAAAAAAAGAAAAAAATTCAAATTGAGATAAATTTTTCACATTTAATTAAAATGTGTATAATTAAAAAGACCTTTTTTTAACATTCACCTCAGAATTTGTAAGTTTCCATGTATAGTGCACATATTAATCTAATCAGTGTCAAATATTAGTAATATAAGTTCTTCCACTGAAGCTCTTGTATAAAACCTAAAGTGAATTTACCTAATTTCCATGCCTCCCATTTCTTTTCCTTTACAGCTTTACTAAAATCACTATCTCATCACTTCCTTTAAAGCTAAAATGTATATTTCTTAATTGCATTAATAGCCTATACATTTTTGACATTTCCACCTTTGATTGTTCTAAATAGTTATTTCTTTTTATTTTCAGAAGTGCCAGAATGGTGAATTACTAAAATTCTAATCTCTTTATTAAAAAATAATGATTAAAATGTTACCAGAAAAATAGCTGATCATTGCTATATTTGTTCTTTATTGAGAAACTCCATGTTATTATAAAAATATTTATTATTTAAAGATTACTTCTCACAAGTTTTTTTTATAACATATTAACCGTACCACCATTCATCTAACACAGGGGTCCCCATTTCCCAGGCCGGTACTGGGTTGCAGTTTTTTGGGGAACAGGCCATGCAAGCCACGGACGAGTATGTAAAGCTCCATTTATGTAAGCAGCGGACACATGTAAAACCATTCCCCCCTCCCCCACTGCTATCCTCAGAACTGGAAGGTTGGGGACCACTGATCTGAAAGACATAACCCACTCAACTTGCAGTCATAAAAAATATTCCAATGAATCAAGATTTTAACATTTTGCTAATATCAGAATAGGTACAGACCTCCTATCCTATAGTAGGATGTTCCATAAGAGGCAAAATGGTTCATCAAAAGTAGGATGAAACCAAAGTAGTTAAAAGAAAATGTTAAAATGGGCTGAATTACCAGACTGAGATTGGATAAAAAATTATACCATTCCAGTTACTGGAATAGGAAGGCAGCATTGCAAAGAGATGAGAACCTGGGCTGAGCAGGAGAAAAAAAACCAGGAAGCACCATACCATTAATTGATAGTATAAAGAGTACTTTTTGTTTTACTCCCATCATAAAGCACATAAAATAAAGCCACAGGCCTCTGCCTGACACTCCAGCAACTCTAAGTAATAATACTTTACAATTATCCTTTTCCCTCAGAGGTATTTATTCCTGATTTCTTTTAGCTTTTAACCCATATCATCTCCTTGTACAACTAAAGTGCAGTGTCAATATTGATTTCTCACAAAAGCAAATCCAATTCCTACATTTCAAGCAAGGTAATACAAAATTGTTAGTTCCTTACATTAGAGTTCAGGCCTTTCAAACACTTTCTACTCAATGGCCCATAAATTAATGGGGCAGGGAGATTTTCCTGTTTCTCTCTTTCTCTTTTTGAGTATGCGATTGACATATTTTTATATCTCACCTTGCAGGGAACATGCAATCGTGCTCCCGGTACAACTTCTTCTCAATGATCTGATAGTGTGTCCCAAGCTTTCGACTGATTGCTTCTGATAGCAACTCCTCAGAGATTCCATCTCGAAAAGGAGCCAAGTCTTGTTCCCTAACTCTGAAGTGAAAGATTGTTAAACATTGTTAAACATACTAGACATTAGTGTAGTAACAGTTAACAAGAAGATTCGGAATACAGTTTTGTTTGGTGAAGATTCAGTGCAGATTTGGAATCAGTCCCACTAATGAGCAAGGTGAAGTAGCAAATGAGGCAGAGAAGATTCAGTGGTACCTCCAGCTAACTCCAGTCATCTCCCCAACTACTCCCATTCTCTAGAGCCTTTGTCTTGGTGGCTGCTTTTATATTGTTAGTCTGCTGAATATAGTTCTTTTACTTTGTCATGGATAGCACTGTTGGGAACAGTCCAACTGGATGCTCTCTACGCAGGCTGGCTATATATTTTCATGAGTTGTAAGAAAAATATTGAATCTTTTAGGGTGATCAGTAATCAAGCTGCACTTATGTGTGGCATGAGCTTCAGTTAAATGCTAGTATAGGTCAAGAGATTTAGATTAGATTTAGATTTAGATTTTATTTGATTTATATACCGCCCCCTCTCCCTAGGGACTCGGGGCAGTGAACAGCAGAATAA
>JAEANM010023765.1:0-11297 GCA_017656035.1 Myanophis thanlyinensis
CATTTCACTGCATATCGTACCCATGTATGATTGTGTATGTGACCAATAAAATTTGGAATTGAATTGAATTGAATTGACATTTTTCCTGTTGTTTTGTTCAACCAAATAGCATATCAGTTTGGGTTGAGATATCCAGAGGACACCCAGATTTATATCTATACCCCAGGACCCTTCGATAATGCTGTGAATGTCTTTAGTGTCTCTGTGTTGCTGGAGACTGGGTGGGGCAAAACGAGCTCCATTGAACCCTAGAAAGATGAACTGGATGTGGATATTTGGACTCTAGAGTCAAGATTCTTCCATCTCTGATTCTGGATGGAGCTGCATTGCCTCAGTGCTCAGTCTGTGAATTTTCCTGGTCTTTCAGCTCCTGCCTGGACACCAGGGCACAGACATGGCTAGGAGACCTTTAGATCACTACCATCACAGCTGAATAGTCCTACATACTTACCTGGTATTATCAGGTAAACAGATTCATTATACTATCTGAAAGTACTATGTTTACATGTGTTTCCAATTATACTTTACATTAATAGAACTTATGTATACCTCTTCCTTACTTCTCCTCCCTCTTTTTTTGTTATTTAGGTGATGAAAAATGACCAAAATTGCCAAAAAAACCCACCCTACTTTGATGTCTACCACAATGGGTTCCAAATATCTCCTTGAATCTTTAAAGAATGAATTAAGCATTGCAACAAATTTGTGTGGGGCATGTGATACATTGGATCCTGTCATCCCAAGGTGCTTTTTTTTTTTTTTTTTCAAGAGGCAACTGGACTTTCTGGAGCTTCTGAAGCTTTCTGAAGCTTCTCCAGTTCTTGGATGAGAAGCAAAATGTCTTCAAAGAAAAACCAGAAAGTCTAGTTGCCTCTTGAAAAAGCACCTATGGGACAACCATGACCTGATTTACTGAGAATCTCCACAGCCATTGGGTCCAAATGAATTACAATTTTTGGATAGAGAGCAATATCATATAGTGGTTAAATTAGTACCAGGGAAATCAACTTTCATCCATGAAGTTGGCTGTATGGGTCAATCATTTGTAGTCCAACCTACCCAAAGATATGATTTTGTGGGGAAAAAAACTGAAGGAAGAACTGCTAGGCATAACCTCTTCAGAAAGTGGAGAAAATGCATGATATGATTCTATTAAGCAAACAAATAATATTAAACACTGCATTTGCCAATGATGATTAGTGTTTTTCTAATAATAGATATTCTGTTTGGTCTCCAAACCTACATTATTCCTTTAGGGGATATACACAGTTAATAAGATAAGTTAATCTCATCTTGAACATTCATCGTTGGTGTATAAAATCTTGGCTTTGAACAATAACAGTGTTTCAAAAGCTGAATTAGGAGAGAAGGTTAATAATGGAATGGAATTATTGGTCCTTGTTGCAAAAGAAGCAGCTTCTACAGAGAGTTCTATTAATCTTAGAGATAGATAAATTATGGAAAACCTGTCCACAAAGCAAACATAGTGGTTATGTGGAAACAGCTAGAGAAAGAAGAAAAAGTGCTCTGGAGGTTGCAAGCTCAGCAGGGTGATCCTAATGTATTTCCTTCAGTGCGAGAGAGCAGGAAAAATAATGTTTATCTCCAAGCAACTGATGGCCCTGAATACTATTTGCGAAATCAGAATTTGCACCCTTCGGTGCCTGCATGTGTAGTGAAAGGGGAAAAAAGTTTCCACTGTGTACTGCGCAAATAGTTTGGTCTAGGTCCGGGATAGTGAACCTATGGCACAGTGCCACAGGTGGCATGCTGAGCCATCTTGCTGAGCACACGAGCTGTCAGCCAACTTACCTCCAGCTGAGCATGCACATACGATTGTGCATGGATGCATGCATGATTGCAAAGACCCAGTTGGTCCTCCGGCCTCCACTGTGCATGCACAACGATTGTAGCAGGAAATCCAGCTGGTCTTTGGAGCTCTCCTGTGCATGCACACACGATTGCTCATGAGTGTGTGAGTGCCTGCGTGCAGCACGCGTGCACTGCACATACAAAAGCTGCATACATGCACAGATGGTGGGTTTGCACATGCAGCGCACGTGGATGAGCCACACGCAAGTGCAGATGACACACACAAAGTGTGTATATTTCGGCACTTGGTAAATAAAAGGTTCACCACCACTGGTCTAGGTTCTTATGCCCAAAGGCAGGGGTGTCAAACTCAAGGCCCATGGGCCACATCCAGACAGTGGGATGCTTAGATCTGCTCCACGGGGCTGCCTTGGAAATAGCGAAGGACTGGCCCATGGTGCCTCTGCCAGAGAAAATGGAGCTCAGGAGGACTACACACAGCCCTCCCAAACTCTATTTTTGTTGGCAGAGGTTTGCAGAAGACCATCTCAGCTGAAAACAAAGCTCACAAGGGCCACATGTGACCCTCCTGAGCTCCATTATTGCTTACAGGGGGTGTCAGCATTCCGAACGTCAGTAGAACGAAAAGCCAGACACAGCATCAAACAAACCATGATGTTCTTTACTTTTTCTCTGCGTGATCAGTACAAACTGAATCACACAAATGATCTTTAGTCAGTGCTGCCACATGGTGTTCCCACCATCATATATATGTTCCCCTAGTGCCCACGCACCCCCCCCACCCCACACTATTCTACCCCTCCACCTCTCAGCATTCATTGGCTCAGCTTCTTGCCCAGCCCCCATGTCAGCTAGTCCAATTATGTTCTTCTTCATTGGCTGGTTGCAAACCAGCATTCAGCAGTCAACTGCTGGCTTCTCAAGGTTTGTCTGCAGCATGTAGGAGGCAAGCAGGCTGAGCAGCAACCCATGGAGGGGTCCACCCCCCCATCCTAAAGGGCAGCCTCAGAGCAGCAGAGCTGAGGATGACAGGGTTGCAAGAAGCTGTCACACTGAAAATGGACCCCAGAGCCCGTTTTCATTGGCAGAGCACTTGGGCCAACACAGGCATCACCAACACGAGTGACGTTGAGGTGACTCCCTGCCACACACACCCTGCCCCCCCCAAGGTCAAACACAACCCTGATGCAGCCTTCAATGAAATTAATTAATTAATTAATTAATTATCAAGATTTCTATACCGCCTCCGGTCCCGAAGGACTCTGGAAGGAAATTGAGTTCGACATCACTGCTCTAAGGGATTTCTTGTTATTTGGCCCGACTCAAAGAACATGTGAATCTGTATAGTGACTTCCCTCTGATCTTTAAAAAAAAACAATTCCTACCTTTAAAATTTTTGCACTTTATTTGATTGTCATTGTTTCAGATTGTTGTTTTTTTCTTCCCCATCCAGTTAATTTCATTTCAATAATTTTATTTTGAGGAGCAAATAATGTAGCAAGGTGAAATTAAAGTGAAATTAAAGCGTACCTTAATTTGACACCTAATTTCTGTCTCAAGCTTCATAGAAAGTCCTTCACTGACATGAAAGGTTTATACAGCACATAAAGCAAGCAAATCCCTTCCCAGAGAATTTAAAAAGTCAACTTTCTGCCCAAAGGTTCACAATCTGAGTATCAATTAGACAAAAGAAGAGATGGGGGAAATAAGATTATTCAAAAATGATGTAAAAATTAGGTAAAATTCTGAAGCAGTTTTGAAGTGAAAATTACAACAAGAGAGTAGTGGATTTGCAGTTCTTTCTTATTTTTTTTTAAAAAGAAGTTCAAATGACTGTGTATTGGAGACACTTTTTTCCCCCCAAAAAAACTAAAGCTTAAGAATTCATTGAAAGGAAAAGTATTGAAACTTAGTAAACAACTGCAGAAAACTAATTCCATGCCTAAGGCGGAAAAGAAGTGGGAAGACCAATGGGGGAAATGAAAGACAAGAATACAGAACAGATGTGCATTCTCTGGTTCCCTAGAAGATTTGCACAATGCCAGATGCGATCGCCTGGATAGCTGAATTGGACATCCAGTTATGAGGCCACTACTGTACCCCTGCAGACATTTTGTATATAATTACTAGGATTGTGTGTATATGTTTACTTCTCTTCTGTCATGTTCTAATCATGTGCTAAACAATCAATAGGAAATACAATAAAAAAGGTAACATCTAGGTTGACTAGAACAGCTGTTCAAAAAGCTGTGTCCTGTTAAAAGCAACAATTTTAGTTAGGGAGTTGGAGTTCACTACCAACTTGCAATGAAAAGATCTGATATTGTTCTTAGTTCTTCAGAATATCATGGACAAACATTGGGAACCAACTGCAGTCTCTTAACTAGGTTTTAGGTTTACTTTTTCTAGGCCAATCTAGACAAATTTCTGGCATCCAGCTAAATATCTAGAGGGCTCAATTTAGAGGTTAGAGAAATGGGATGGAAATGGAGCCATTTCTGTAATACCCAATCCTTCATGTGATCAGATGTTAGAGAGAAATTTGCTCATGCCAGCTCGACTGTAAGTTTCTACATAATTCACAACTCAAATGAATCAAGATCCCAGTTTAAATGGAGAGCTGTACTTACCTCCTTTTCACATGATATATTCATATAATCCCCAAAATAATGATCAATACATATATGGGGACCCTTAATTTTATAGTCATACTTTTCAAGAAGTTTACAATGGGATTGTTAACAATTAAACTTTCTATATTTTTGTTAAAAATCACTTAAATGTACTCATTCTTAAATATTAATAAAGACTATAGGACTATGTATGGAATGACCTGGAAGATGTTTTGCTTTGAACCTGTTTCAAACACCTCGGCGTAATATTCAAGGCACCAAAGAAAAGATGCACCTGTATAGATTATATCACTCAAAATGTCAGTATTGATCATCCAGTCTTTTTACTGCTTCCTAGTACTCAGTTTCTCCCTGCTATTATAAAACCCTGTTTTGAATATAAAGGAATACAACTCAGCAAAGAGGAACATCAGACCATCGGCTGTTTGGTATGGAACAACAGATTAAGAGCAATTGAATCCCTGCTGATGTTTATTTAAGTGGTCAAGTCACCAGACATAAACCAGACAAATATACCAAACTTCAAACAGCTCTAACATTTGCACATTTCAATGCTTTTTAAATTATAGCTCTGGAAAGGAGATTTCACTAAAAACCATACAATGAGCTACTTTGTCACTGTAAATCAGGAGCATTTCAAAAAGGAGCCCTCATACTATTGCCAATCTTATCACACATTGTGACACAAACTTATTATAAGTTTATTATCTCAAACCCCAGGTTGCAGAAATTCTTTTTTCACCTTAGTTATCTCTTAGCTGATGAGAATGGTGTACTCTCTTATAACAACACTTAATTCTGTTTCATAGCGGGCAAGATCTGTCAGGCCCTCAACAGGAACAGTTCAATTTGATTATATTTTTATTTGCTTATATTTGCCTTATTTTACACTCGACTCTCTTTTATGTCATTAATGTTATTTTATCAATCTTATTACACTGGGTTATGGTAGCCTGTTATGGTGGCCAAAACAAAATGTTTTGGACTTCTTAGATTAGGGGTGTCAAACTCAAGGCCCAGGCTTACATCTGGCCTGTGGGGCTGCCCTGGAATGAGCAAAGAAGTGGCCCACAGTGCCTCTGTCAGAGAAAATGGAGCTTAGGAGGGCTCCATTTTTGCTGGCAGAGGGCTGCAGGAGGCCATCACAGCTGAAAATGGAGCTTGTGAGAGCCACAGGTGGCTCTCCCAACTGCATTTTCAGTCTCAGAGGATTGCAGGAGGCCATCACCGCTAGGATGGAACTTGAGAGCCATTTTCACTGGCAGAGCACTCAGGCCACAACAAGCGCCCTCAACATGAGTGACATCAAGCTGGCCACAGAAACCCTGGCCAGCCCCCCCAAGCAGGGGTAGAAACCAACTGGTTTTGCTACTGGTTTGGTGAGCACACATGCGCGCCAAACACGCTGCAGTGCAGCTCTTTAAACTGCTTTTAAAGGCTCCAGAGGCAGCGGGGAACATCAGGAAGGCTCTGTAGATGCTCCAAACAGCTGATTCAGGTAAGTAAGAAAAAAAATCCAAGCTCATATAAGGAAGGATAAGGACAGTGGTGGGTGGGCATAGCCAATTTCAAATCTCTACTACCTGTTTGGGTGATGTGGTGTGATCTGGATGAATTTCACCACTGCCCCCAAGGTCAAACACAACCTTGATACAGCGTTCAATGAAATTGAGTTTGATACCCCTGTCTTACATCAATATTAGTAACAGAATATAGAGACTGTTCATCTTGCTTAGTTGGTTTGGCTTGGTTTGGTTTTGATTAATGACTGCTCCAGGAACCTTAATGTTCACCAAATTCTCTGCCAACAGGTCCCCTCCCAAGGGGTCTCTGAGAGTCTTAAAACAGCAGTATAAATTATAAAGCACAAGTAAGCTGAGGAACATGGTTAAATTTTAACATTTTATAACTTCTGCGTTTCTACGCATTTTAAATCAATGTTACACTAACACAAACTTTTACACTGAACAGCAGTGAACACTGGATTAGTTCTGCTTTATTACATCATTTCTTTGAAGTCTTAACTGTGTTTTTATTAAACTGTTTAATATCACTTCAAAAGGCTGTTGATTTGTGAGTCATAAATATGCCTTTTACTAATTTGATTTCTTTACAGATAGGTTATGTGGGAGAAACCTATGCTGCTCTGTGGGAGAATATGAATCCACAAACATACACACTCACTTATACACATAGTCCTCTACTTACAATTACAATTGGGCCCAGAAACTCAGTTATTGAGCAAAGTGGTTGTTAAATTAGACCACATGACCACTTCGTTCAATGACCACAGTCCTAGCTCTCCCAGTTGCAATTGTTAAGTGACTGCACAGGTCATTAAGCAGAGTCCCAGGAAAGGGACAGTGTCTCCCAGCATGGTGGGACAAGCAGAGGGGAAAAGAGTAGTGAAAACTAGTATTTTGAGCCTTTCAGAATGTGCTTGCCATTTATTTACTGCAGGATATTCTGTAGGGATCTAATTACTTATGTACATATTTGGATATACAATTATTCCTTTTTTTTTTACTGTATCTTCAGAGCAAAAAGGCAATTTAGGGTGAATATAATGGTGAAGTTACTGGATTTACCTTTGTTCTTAAAATATTCAGTGTACTTAGCAGGCATTGTCCTATAATATGTCTTTTAAAATTATTTGCTTCATTTGTTTCCTTATGCAATAAATACCTATGAAGTCTGTTGCCTAAGCTTGCTCCTTCTTTGGTTAATATAGCAATAGCAATAGCACTTAGACTTATATACCACTTCAAAGTGCTTTTACAGCCCTCTCTAAGCAGTTTACAGAGTTGTGCATCTTGCCACCAACAATCTGGGTCCTCATTTTACCCATCTTGGAAGGATGGAAGGCTGAGTCAACTTTGAGCCTGGTGGGATTTGAACTGCCAAATTGCAGGCAACTGGCAATCAGCAGACATAGCCTGCAGTACTGCAGTCTAACCACTGTGCCACCGTGGCTCATACTATTCTACTATTTGGGAATTTTCTTCATTCTGTAACAAATGAAAGGCAGACAGCACAAAAAATATAATTTCAGGTTGGGAAATGCAAGGCTTTCACTTTCTTTTAATTCTTGAAAATTTGAAATCTCAGTCCGTATAATTTAAAAAAAAAATTGTTTAGTATTTTTCATTTTTATTATCACAATAAATCATTTTGGGTTTTATTACTTTCACTACTTTTCAACATCTTTTTTAATCTATTGTCATTTAATTTATTATAATTGCTCTGAAACACTATTCCTATTCTTGAGTTATTTTGGGGGAAAAAACTAGTGATCTGTAAGGTAAAGGTAAAAATAAAGGTAAAGGTAAAGTTTCTCCTTATGTGATAGTTGTTCCCAACTCTAGGGGGCGGTGCTCATCCCTGTTTCTAAGCTGAAGAGCCAGCATTATCTGATGATGATTCTGTGGTGATGTGGCCAGCATGATGTGCCAAAGGCACATGGAATGTTGTTACCTTCCCACCAAGGTAGTCCCTATTTTTCTACTTGCATTTTTACATGCTTTCAAACTGCTAGGTTAGCAGAAGCTGGGGCAAGTAACAGGAGCTCACTCTGTTATGTGGTGCTAGGGATTCAAACTGCCGAACTGCCGACTTTCCTGATTGACAAGCTCAGCGTCTTAGCCACTGAGCCACCACAGTGATCTATAACAATATATTATTGAATGTTTTACACCACCTTCTGCCACCTCCAATTTATTTTATTTGATCCCGGAGTCCTAGAATGAAACCAAATCCAGAAAGATTTTAGGTGTACAACAGCAGTTCAAAAAGCACACTGGTTTGACTCTGACAGAATTTCAGGTGTTACCGTTATGGATGCTATTAAATAACTTTGGCTTTCTTTATATTTATGCTGCTCATGAATCTCTTTTGTGCTTTAGAGGATAATCAGCTAAAAGCATACATTCAGACTATTCATTTTATCTTCCTTGAATTATAAATGACTGGAGAATGCTATTAAAATAATACAGTATTCATCATGAATCACGAAAGGAATAAAGCTATTCACCAGCTTACAGATTGGTCTTTAAAACAGAGCTGTCATGATTTCACGAAGAAAGTATGATAAACCATCTATATATTTTAAAGGTATTTGTTTCTTCTATTATGTTCATGGTGGTGAAAATGAGGTTCAGAAATACATAACCACCAGTAACCCCAAAACAGATTGCACAGGCCTTTCTGTTCCACATTTATTAATGCATGAAAAAGCACCACAACATGGTCTGTGGAGATTCTCAGTCATCCAGATCATGGTTGTCCCAAAGGTACTTCTTTTCCCCCCAAGAGGCTACAGGACTTTCTGGTTTTTCTTTGAGAAGCAAAATGTCTTCAAAGAAAAACCAGAAAGTCCAGTTGTCTCTTGGGAAAAGTAAAAGCAGTGTTTTGATGTTTGGGACATCACAACAAAGGTCCAGTTGGACATTGAGATTTTCTAGACATTGTCTGTATATCTGTTGCCTTCTCACAAGTGAGCTTCTATTTTATTTCTAGATCTGCATTAATCAGGCTTTCAGGAAGGCTGGTCAAATGAGATGGGATGTTCTCAAATTCTGAATAACATTCTAGTGGTCAACCTCCAGACCTTATATCACTGTTGGTCTTTTTGCGGTTTGTTAAATTTTCACCTTCAGATATTTTGTCTAAATATTGTTATCTAATCTTTTAGTCATAATTAGGGTGTACTTGGTTTTCACCTTTTAATTTTTATACTCTTTTTCAGAGTGCAGACTTCAGTCATAAGAATTTCCTTTTGTAACCTCTGTTCTACAGAGATCTGTCCCACGACAAGTCTTATTCTGTTTAACCTTTACCTTCTTCCCTTGAGTGCTCAGATTACTGATCACAACTTCCAATACCATTGTTCTCCTGAGGATACTAAGTTCTATTGATAAGTGATGCTTTGTTAATTTGTAAGCTCCTATAAAGGAATCTCTCACTAGCATTCATTCTTGGTTGTTCTTCCATGCTTGTAGCTGAATATAAACAAGAATATGGAGATGTTTCAGGCTACTTTGGAACTTCCACATTATTGTCAAATTTCAGTAAATTACTGGCACTTGTGTTTAGAAACATCAGGTTTATTTTATTTATTTATTTATCAAAATTTTTATACCGCACCCTCTCCCGAAGGACTCGGGGCGGTGCACAGCCAAGTTAAAAAAAATACATATAAACAATTTAAAACCCAGTTAAGATTAATTAAATTAAGGCTGATTAAACTAATTATAAAATTTAAAATTTAAAGAACAGTTTAAAAATTACATATTTTTATGTAATTTATGCAATAGCAATAGCACTTATATACCACTTTATAATGCTTTATAACCCTCTCTAAGTGGTTTACAGAGTCAGCATATTGCCTCCAATTGTTTGGGTCCTCATTTTATCCACCTTGGAAGAATGGAAGGCTGAGTCAACCTTGAGCTGGGTGGGATTTGAACTGCCAAAATGCAGGCAGCTGACAATCAGCAGAAATAGCCTGCAGTACTGCACTCTAACCACTGTGCTACTGAGGCTCATCATTATGATGTTCTATAGATGGACAAATTAAAAAACCAATTTAAATCCCCAACCAACAGTACTAGGCCAGACCAGCTTGTTGGAACAGAATGGTTTTCAATGCACACCAGAAGGTCCATAGGTCCGTAATGGTCCGGATCTCCAGGGTCAGTTTGTTCCAGAGGGAGGGTGCCCCCACAGAGAAGGCTCGAACCCTTGGGGCTGCCAGGTGACACCATCCTGACAGTGGAACCCCAAAGAGGCCAGCCCTGTGGGAATGCACAGGTTGGCGGGAGGCTGATGGTGGCAACAGGTGGTCCCGTAAGTACCCGGGTCCCAAGCCATGGAGAGCTTTAAAGGTGAGTACCAACACCTTGAATCGCACCCGGAAGGCCACAGGGAGCCAATGCAGCTCACGGAGGAGAGGTGTAATGTGGGAGCTCCAAGGAGCCCCCAGGATCACTTGCGCGGCCGCATTTTGCACCAACTGCAGCCTCCAGATGCTCTTCAAGGGGAGCCCCATGTAAAGAGTGTTGGCATAGTCTAGGCGAGAGGTTGCATACTCTCCAGTATCTGTTTCTGTATATTTCTCCCTACAATTCTGTTTTTTTGTTTCTTTGTTTTGATTTTGATTTATGATTCTCTAAACATTGCTTTCTTTCAGTTACTCACTCTATACACATTTGGTAATCCCAAGACAAAAATGAAAATATTTCTTCTTGTTGTTAATTGTATTAGCATGGCATTAAAATGGTTTGTTTATGATTTGGAACTAATTCTATTGGATTTCTTTGTGATGATTGCATTGTTTGACTGTTTTGTGTTGATTTGCATGATGCCTGCCAAGGCAATTGTTGCAGTTGTTCTTGAAAATCAGTGCCAAGAAGCATGAAGAACTGCAATGTATTAAATACAACAACCTAAGCACCTACGCACCCACCCAAATCCTTGCTGAATTCTTTAGAAAACACAAAATTAAATAAGTAAATAAATAAATGTATATTTATTGGGATTCCATATCACATAAGATAGACAAAATTTCGATTCAAATTTTTATTTATCACATGCATAATCATACATAGTACAATATGTAGTGAAATGCTTTGTGTAAGATATATACAAACAGAGGAGAAGGTCGAAGAACATGAGGCAGATCTAAAAGAAGATGGAAAGACATAATACAACAGCATCAAGCAACAATGGCTGAGGTGGCCAGAAAAGCAAGAACCCTGCGACCTACTCGTGAGCTTTGATGTCATATCCCTCTTCACCAAAGTACCTATCAAAGAAGCCTTGACAGCCATCCAA
>JAEANM010023766.1:0-11297 GCA_017656035.1 Myanophis thanlyinensis
ATCATAAGATACAACACTTAATGATAGTCATAGGGTACAAATAAGCAATCAAATCATACTAGGAAACAATAATTAGTGTAAATCATTAAGGATACAAGCAACAAGTTATAGTTATAGTGGGAGGGGATGGCTGATAGAATGATGAGAAGCATAGTAATGCAGACTTAGTAAATAATACTAAGCAGAAGAAGGCCTAGTACTTGTCACCTCTAGTCCTTCATTAGGCTAGACATATCTTAGTTCCTTTATCAGTTCATCAGTTTAAGCTCCAGTCCCTTAATCCTTCATCCTGGTTTAGCCTCTAAACTCTTTATTATTTTTGTTGCTCTTCTCTGCACTCTTTCTAGAAGCTCAATGTTTTTTGAACCACGGTGGCCAAAACTGGACACCATATTTCAAATGTGGTCTCCCCAGCGGTACAAACACATTGCATGATCTTTAAATTACTGCATTGGCTTTTCTGGCAGCAACTTAAATCTGAGGAATAACGTGTGTTGCTAAACACTGTCTGACCTAATAAACTTGCAGAATATGAGCATCTGTTTGTGTTCCTAAACCTAGGCTGCACAACTACATAGACCTTAAAAGCCCTCAGAGGCCCTCCAAAGTAGCTATAAAACTAAATCTGAATGTCAAAGACAAAGGAAATGAATAATTACGCTGACAGTTATAATTCATCTCAATTACTTTTTAATTAAACTTAAATGCATTTAAATTCAATCTGAATTAATGGTTGACCTGGCCCTGCCTCTCTTTGGAATAGGCTTCCCATCTTGCTATGGGAAGCCCTAGCATAGCCCCAAACCCCAAAATATTGAACTCTGTCATTCTAAACCAGGGTTTCTACAACTTGCAATCACCAAGATGTTTTCTGTCGCAGATGCTAAGAATGCTGCCTGACAAGAGGGTGAGATTTTGGGTTGTCTAAAGGTGGAGGAAAGAGGACAGCTAGCCATCCTGCTGTTGATGATGTCTCTGCAAGGCAGGGTTGGGGTGGCAACGAACAAGAAAAGACACCAATCACTTTGCATGGCAAAAAGCAAAGGAAGGACTCTACAAGGCAGAGATAGAGAACAGGAGGAAAAGTGAATGAGAAAAAGATGGAAAGGACGGGAAGGGAAGGGAAGATGAATGGAAAGGGAAGGGAAGGGAAGGAAAGGGAAAGGGAAAGGAAAAGGAAGGAAAGGGGAAGGGGAAGGGTTAGGGTTTTCTGCACTTAGAAATGATCTTAATTTCTGCCACCAAAGGTAGCATTTAACAGAGAGTGTCGTATTCTTCGCTTTTAACCCACTGATATCTTTTGCATTATAAGATAATTCAGAGTGGCAAGTCTTGGGTAAGGAACCAATTCTCAATCTTTGTGACTAGGGGCCATGCCCTAATAAGCTTTACCTTCTGAACCTCTAGTTCATGTCTCTGCTCAACACCTTTTCTTCACACCAAATCTGAAGGGCGCTGAGACAGCTATGGCAAACCCAGGAGCCACATTATCCCAATACTCATAATATAGCTAGCCTGACTTTGGTCCCAGGCCGGGGGTTAATGCTTTGAGGAGGGGGGATGCAGTCTTATTTATATTGTTAATTCTTTTAATTATTCATTAGATTTTGTAAGTAGCTCAGAGTCCACTGGAGTGGGCGACTATGGTAAATCTAAATATTAATAAGGACTCGTCACTAAAACAAGGACAATCATTTTGTTCCACCTAGAACCGTGATGGCGAACCTACGGCACGGGTGCCACAGGTGGCACACAGAGCCATCTTGCTGGGTACAGCGCTGTCAGCCAACTTACCTCCAGCTGAGCATGCACATGTGATTATGCATGCACGATTGCAGAGACCCAGCTGGTCTTCAGGCCTCTGCTGTGCATGCCTGCGATTGCAGCAGGAAATCCAGCTGGTCTTTGGAGCTCTCCTGCGCATGTACATGATTGCACTGCGTGTGCAAAAGCTGCATGCATGCACAGATGGTACAGTTGCACATGCCGCACACACGGGCGGATGGCACAGGCAAAGAACGTACTTTTCAGCACTCAGTAAGTAAAAGTTTCACCACCACTGACCTAGAACAACCATTTTTATATTCCCTTTATAGGACCACTAGTTGTCACAAGAAAGAAAGCAAACTCCGGACATTTTTCTTCCTGAATTTTACTCTGCTCAGTTTGAAGTTGTTCTGTTTCGTCTGCAAAACTAAAGTGCCAGGTAGTGCTCAACTTACAACCATAATTGAGCCCAAAATTTGTGTTGCTAAGTGAGACTTCTGTTGCTAAGTGGGACAGTGTTAAGTGAACTTTGCCTCATTTTGAGGCCTTTATTGTCATTAAATGAATCCCTGCAATTGTTCAGTTAGTAACGTGGTTGTTAAGTGACTCTGGCATCCCCATGGACTTTTGCTTGTCAGAAGGTCGCAAGGACCCTGGGATGCTGTAACCGTCATAAATACGAGTCGGTTTCCAAGGGTCTGAATTTTGATCACGTGACTATGGGGATGCTGCCAATGGTCCTGTGAAAAACTTGGTCATAAGTCGTTCTTTTCCAGTGCCAAAGGCAGAGGATCTTCTGGAAAAGGTGACATCGGTGCACTTCAGTGCATAATAATAAAAATACTGCTGCCATTATTATCTCTTTCTCCTGAATCCACTTTCCCACGTCTTTCATTTTAGTATTGAGTGAAATTGATTCATTTCCATTCACCTGTCCAAGGGAGTTCAGCTACCAGGGAAAAAAAGAAAACAGCAAAGCGGGCCTAGAAGAAACTTTCGGATACGCTGAGGGGTTAAAATGCGTTTTTCAATCTGTTTGAAGACTGCTTGATGGTCAAAGAGATTCAAAAACTTCACGTTTCTCCAATCTTTCTATCTAAATGGAATCACCACACTAAACTGGAAAACCACATAATTTCAGTGTTTCATTTCCCCCCACTTACCTCAGTCTCAGACATTTCCGCCACAATCTCGTCTTCTTTAAAAACCCTAATATCAAAATCCTCAGATCCAACAAGAAGCTATTTAGGGGAGGTGGGGGAAAGAGAGAGAGAGAGAGAGAAAGAAAAATCATGAAGCATTTAACAGACCATATTTTATTTCCATTAATTGGCTCTTCTATCTGCCAAAACAGGAGAAATGTTAACAGGATCTGGCTTGTTTGATTTCTAGACATCTTGGTGATTTAGGGTTAGGAACGATGGCAGTTGAAGCCAAAAATATCAGAGAGCATCAGCACGGGCAGGCTGTCTAACTCATAGCTTCAATACAACATGCTAAAAGATATATTCTAGAAAGGCCCAAAGGTGCAGAGGCCTCTGTTTTTTCCTTGAAGATGTTTCCCTTCTTACCCAACAAGCTTCTTCTGTTCAGGAGCTGAAGAAGCTTCTTGGACGTGAAGCAAAATATCTTCAAGGAAAAACAGATGTCTCTTGAAAAAGCACCTTTGAGAGAAACTATGACCTGGGTGAGAATCTCCCCAGACGTGTTCTAGAAAGTGTTGCTGATAAGATCAGGGAGTTATCTCATTATTAGATGAACAATCAAGTTTATGATGTAAGGAACCAGGAAAAACTATCTTGGTTGACCTATCCTTCAAACCCCACAATTATTGCTTGTATATCCTAAATCAGTGGTGGCAAACCTTTTACTTATCGAGTGCAGAAAAGTACGCACTTTGGCGTGTCATCTGCACTGGCATGTGGCTCCTCCATGTGCGCTGCATGTGCAACCGCACCATCTGCACATGTATGCAGCTTTTGCACGTGCAATGCACACGTGCTGCACGCAGGCACTCACACATGAGCAATCGCTGTGCATGCGCAGGAGAGCTCCGAAGACCAGCTGGATTTCCTGCTGCAATCGCATGCATGCACAGCGGAGGCCCGAAGACCAGCTGGACCTCTGCAATCGCACATGCGTGTATGTGCAATCGCATGTGCATGCTCAGCTGGAGGTAAGTTTGCCGAGAGCTTGGGTGCTCAGCAAGATGGCTCTGCGTGCTACCTGTGGCAGCCGTGCTATAGGTTCGCCATCATGGTCCTAGATCAAACCTCAGTTTTAACCACATCCCAAGAGTAAATTTAACTTAGGTCAGTATTGCTCAACTCTGGAAATTTTAAGATGAGTGGACTTCGACTCCCAGAATCCCCTAGTTAGCATGCTAACTGGGGAATTCTGAGAGTTCAAATCCACACATCTTATGGTTGTCGAGGCTGGGAAACGCCGACTTAAGGCATGCCAGATATGGTTTGGGATTGAAAGGATCGACTCCCCTCGCCCGAGGCACACGAGAGCGGTTCTTTGTCCTGACACGCATGGTCCTTCCAGCAAACCATCCCAATTGCATTCCTGGTTTGGGAGGAGGCTGGGCTGGGAAAGCCCTTAGGACATGTCATTCCCAACTAGCCAGACAAGGAATGTCTCCCAGGATGTACATGAAAGGGGAATCAGAGAATTGGCACTGGCTCTTAAAACCAAGGAGGGATGTAATGCACGTGCTGCAACCGAGGAAGAAGCTGTGTGCTCGGACTGAACTTAGAAGACCTCATGGGTTTCCATCCAGGGAGCTTCTTTTAAGGACTAAAGACACTTGGAGACGTTTTTCAATCAAAAAATATAAAAGCGTCAGTTGAGATATTCTTCAAAAATCCGTCTGCTCCAATAGGGGTGATCGTAGTTTTCAAACCAGTCTTCAATCCCAAACCATTCCATCACTCTCAAGTGTCTAAAATACAACAAATATGAACTACGGGCAGATCTCAGCTTAGCAACCGTTTAAAGTTACAACGGCACTGAGAAATGTGACTTGTGATCAGTTTTTCACACTGTTGCAACATGCGCATGGTTAACGTGCTCAAAATTAAGACGCCTGGCGTTTGACTCGTATTTATGACGGTTGCAGTGTCCTCCCGGGGTCATGGGATCCCCTTTTGCGACCTTCTGACAAGCAAAGTCAGGGGGGAAGCCAGATTCACTTAACAACCGGGTTGCTAGCTTACCAGCTGCAGTGATTCATTTAACAATTGCAACAAGAAAGATTGTAAATTGGGGCAAAATTCACTCAGCAAATGTCTTAGCAACAGAAAACTTGGCCTCAACTGTGGCCATAAGTTAAGGACTACCTGTGTCAATAGTACAATGGAAATGTAAGTTCATGCACATGCCACCGGCCAGAAACATACCTCATTTTTCCCATCACCGTCAAAGTCACAGAAGGCCAAAGCACGGACATTGTCACCAGTGACCTGTAATTATATATATTTTTTAAAGTATTTTATTAGTTTAATCTGACAAAAGAGAAATAACATCAGAAATAAATTAAAAGATGCTCGGTATTTTGGCATACAGTTGTCAAAAATCTGCGGGATCTTTCGTGTGCTCCAAGCTTGGTGGTTTTCTTACAGGCGTTTCATTACCAAACTTGGTAACGTCATCAGCAGCAGTAAAGGATGGAGTTTGCTCTCACTATATACTCTAGTGGCTTGCCCTGTCAATGTTGGTGGGATTAATGAATGTTTCATTTAGCAACGGGAACTTTGGGTCTCAATTGTGCTTGTAGAAAATATTCATTTTGTCTGTGTCCTTTTCAAAATGTCATCCATTCAGAAAAAAAGTGACTCACTTAACACTGAACCTCTCAAAATGTCTTGGAGAACCTCCTCATCTCCTTGCTCTGCCGAGAAATCCCTGAGGAAAACTGACTTCACAAGGCTCCAAAGATCAGGAGCTCTAGATGGGAAAGGACTTTCAACACAACCTTCCCCTCTACCATGCCTGCCTATAAAACCTCACAAGCCTTGGCAAATTATGTTAGCCACAACACTCCATGTCTAATCTTGAAATGGTCGGTGAGCTCCCTTTCTAAAACTGCAATAATAATAGTTTTTGTTATGAAGATAAATAAAACCTTATAATGCGTGTATACTCACCGTCCAGAACAGATCTTTCCCTTCATAATTAAAGCCCTGCAAGGAACAGTTTCCGCCAATAATTGCTAGGGGGGAGGAAATGTCTCCCAATGTTCCTACCACTACAGAGTTTGCTCCATCAGGAACCTGTGGGGGAAACAACAGAGAAATCAATTTACCGGGAAATAAAGGTATGTTAGCAAAGCTGATGGTAAGACATTTAATCAAGCCAAAAGAAACACTCAACAGTATTTTGCCACCGTCATACAGAGAGGAAATCAACAAAAGCAAAACTATCATTAATGCTTCTTTGATAGAAGGGAGTAGAAAATTACCGTTGTCCCTTTGGAGGAACAATCCTGGATCAAGTATTTAATGACTCTTTGAGTTAGGCAAAGCCTAAAACACAAAATAAAGACCAAAAAAAAACCCCACACCTTCCGGTGACTTATTCCACATTGATCTAAAAGTTGTTGTCCACTAATGATGCCAAAAGCCAGCAGGTCTGTACTATGAAATTAGGAAATGAAAAGACGAAAACAAATTCTAACTTCTCTGATCCCAACCAACCAAAGTCGTTTGGTTAATTTGTCCCTTTAGGGGACATAGAATAGGCATCCTAAAAACTTGGGACTGCACCATTTCACGTCAGATTTTGGCCCATAAGATAATACCATATTAGGACATTCTAAATATCATAAATACACCTAAAAGATAAATTTCTAGTTACTCCAGATAAAACTTTCGTCTAGACTAGAGCAAGAAAATAATAAATTTCAAAGAAAATAATTAACATCTAGATTATAGCTAGCCACCTATAATAAAAGCTAAATCTGTAGGATCTTGAGGCTGTTAGTTGTTTCCTACTTCAATACTCATCCTCCCCCAAAAGACTTCCTTGAGCCAAGAAAATAACAATAGTAGCTGCTTCCCCCCAAAACAGTGGAAAACTGTCATCGATTTTTCACTATGTAAATCAGCCGTCATTCCTGATCTCTCTACTATATTCAGACTAGTTGAAAGCATAACTACAGATAGTCCTCGACGTACGACCAATTGAGCCCAACATTTCCATTGTTAAACGAGACATGTGTTAAGTGACTCGCTGCAATGAACTTACCCCAGCATAAAACAAATCAGCATTGTTGTGTACATCGTATGCCAACAAACTGGTCCGCGTGCCAACTAGGAGGGAATCACAGCCAAGATCAGGGTTCAACAACCCTGCAGTCAAACAACTGACGGCTTCATTGATGTTCAGCAAAGAAATATCAGCATCCTGGGTACTTAGTGCCAAGCGGTTTGCATTCATGTGCTGGCCACGTCCATGAGGATTGTGAATAAAAACCTGTTGGTATTAAACAAAGCATTAGCAGCAATACAAATGCTTTCACGATGAGTTACACAAGTCACCATAATTCCAAAATAATGTATTGGCTCCAATGTATTCCTACATATCAGGTATCTCCAATTGATAGTATCTGGATAGCAATCTGCTTATCCTTGACAGATAGGAGAAGTCTTCTGAAGAAGGACAGTCAGAAGCCTTAAGCTTCATCCACAGGGATGGAGATTCAGTTGCAGGTAGGAGAATTTAATAAGTAACTTTTCTTTGAGGAATAGTGTCCACCTCTATGGACATCCACTTCATAGTAGTTACAGGCCACAGAATACAAGTTGGGATCTTGGAGGTCTTCTAGTTAAACCCCGATCAAGCAGGAAACCCTACATCGACCTAGACAAATGGCTGTTCAATGTTTTCTTGAAAACCTCCAGAAATGGAGCACCCAGAACTTCTGGAGGCAAGCTGATTCATTGATTAACTGTCCTTATTGCCAGCTACAGGTCAAAATTGAAGGTGCAACCAATCAAAATTTTGCCCCTTTCAAATGCGTGTTGCATGCATCACACCCATGGAAAAGAGTCAGAAGGTGCATTGCCCACTGACCCTCTCTCTAGATTGCAAACCCATTTAATGGGCATAAAACAAAGCAGCAGCCTTGGCCAACATGGATACCCGCCAGATGTGTGGACTTTATTTCCCAGAATTCTTCAAGCACCAAGGCCCGGGTGAGATTGACAGAAACTGGTTGAGATTGGAGAATGTTGACTACATCCCACATCTCCCATCTATTTTATAGAATAGGCATAGGAACAGGACAGAACTTTGTATGTTTTCACTGTTTATGTAACTGTAAGCCACCCAGGGTTACCCTATGATTAGATGGGCAACCAACAAATTATAGGGATAAGATAGGGATAGGGATAGGGATAGGAATAGAAAATGAATAGGATAGAAAATGAATAGAAAAAAATGAATAGGAATAGAATAGAATAGAATAGAATAGATAATGGAAAGAGAATAGAATAGAATAGAATTAGAATTATTTATATTGACCAAGTGTGATTGGACACACAAGGAACTTGTCTCCAGTGCATAAGCTCTCAGTGTACAACCAAACAAGTGACAATCATAATCATAAAATACAATCATCCTAAATCACAGATACTGCATTCATTGATAGTCATAGGATACTAAAGCAATCAACAAATCATAATAGGACACTAAGTAAAAGCAATCAACATAAATGAGATACAACTTATACACATAAGAATCTAAAGAAATAGACAATAGGCCAGATGAGAAGGATAGTAAGTAATAACACCCCTACTAGATAGTTGTATAGAGTATGGCATAGAGTATGTTGTGGGAATTTAGTTGTTTAACACAGTGACAGTATTGGGGGGGGGGGGACTGTCTTTATGTTTGATTGTTTTGGCATGCAGATTATAAAACGCAAATATGTCTTTTATAAAACGTGCACTGTAATCTGCATGACCCTAGCATTTTTATTTATTGAGGCCTGACTAAATAGGTCAATGCAAAGTGGGCGGGGAATTACCACCGACATAAAATTGCCCCTCGTCCGGGAAGAGTCGGCGGGGCTGCAAAGCGGGGCGGAGGGCGCCCGTGCAAGGCCGGGGACTCCCCCTCCCGTGCGCTCCAAGTCCCCCAGGTGGAGTCGGGCTACCTTGCCGGCTTGCGTGGCCGCCGTCAGGCACGGGTGGGTCCCGTCGTACCTGCCCAGCGCCACGCCGCGGGGCAGGATTTTGTGGTTGAGCTTTAGGTTGAAGACTGGCACGAGCATGGCGGCGGCGAAAGTCGTCGGAGGCCTGCCTGGGCCTCTGCGGCGGCCGGCAAAGCGAGAGCAGGATCCGTTGCTATGGAAACCGTAACAGGCCGCAAGCCGGGCCTGCGAGAAAGAGGCGGAGGAAAGCAGCCTTTCTCGCGGGCGCTAAAGTAATACACACAGGCACCCGCCTGCCCCCTCCCGAAATACTACTCCCATTACCCCCCGCCGGGCGAGGAGAATGGGAGTTGTAGTCCGGGGAGCGGCCAGGGCGACGTCCGCATCGCAGCTCAGGGAAGATGGGAGTCCCATCTTCCGCCCTCCCATGTTGAAAAGAATTCGAGATTGGTAGGGCGGGGAAGTTAGCTGGGCCTGCTTTGGATTCGCTGTTTTGGAAAGCACCGACTGGGATTGTTTTCTCTGCAGGGAGCAACGTCGTGATGGATAGGGCCCAGCCTGGGAGCCGCTGGGATGGGAGGCCACGCAAAAATCCTACCCCAAAATGAGGGCTAACTGCTCCATGCGTGCGTGCATGCAGGCACGCATGCAGGAGCAAGGAGCAGTTTTTGTGCTATCCTCAGCAGAGGGCAGCCTGCACCTATGCTTGAAATTGCTGAGCAGGATTAGATCTGCTTTGGGCTCGGATGGAGCACCACCAGGAAATCCTACGGGTCAGGGTGCACTGGGAGACATCACCCAGAAGAAGACAATGGCAAACTATTTGTGTGCTGCTGCCAAGAAAAGTGCCTTTAAACTGCATGCAGAAAGACTTCCATGAACTAGCTTTGATTTGGTGTTTAATGGATGCTTGAACGCAAGGTCTGTAAAACAGATTAAGAAAAGCAAATTCTGACATATTACATTCAAAAGCTATACTGGCATGTTTATGTGCAACTCAGGGCTCTCAAAAGATTGAGCAGATGGGAATAGCAACATCAGGATGATGAGTAAATGCATAGGATGCCACATGAAGTCCTAGAGCTGAAGACTAGCCCTACAATAGCATCGTTTTCTTTTGGTAAGCAGTCTTTGGGACAATGTATCTCAGTCTTGGGTGTTTTAAGATGTGTGGACTTCAACTCCCAGAATTCCCTAGCCAGCATTCCTGAAGTTATACATCTTAAAAGTTGTCAAATTTGAGGAACACTGGATTATAGTCTCCCATCTAAGTGCTAAACTGGTCTGAGATCAGCCTAAATTCCCAGGATTCTTCAGCCAACCATGTTGGTTGGGGAATTCTGGGAGTTGAAGTCCACACTTCTTGAAACTGCCATGATTGAGAAACATTGCTGTGGGGGTGTGGGGGAGGAATTCATTATTTATTTGTTAACCAAATTTGTATAGCCACCCATCTCACTGAAGATGGCTGGTCATGTGATAATAAAAGGAACAATTGTTGTGCATCACCCAAAAAAGAATCTCAGCATCTATTATCAGATGTTTTTGAACTGTAATTCTCAGCAGCCCCACCCAGCATCATCAAAAATTAAAGATTGAGGGGGGATGAAAATAGTGCTATTCCTGGTATAGCGGGGGTGCCCAACCTTGGCAACTTTGGGGGTTAAAGTCCATAAGTCTTAAAGTTCCCAAGGTTGGATTTCAATATCAATACTTCATTGTCATTGTACGTGTATATACAATATACACATACAACAAATTTCACATAACACCCAAAGACCAGACCCAACAGACACACACACACACACCAAATTCCTCACTCCCTAAAAACACACAACATTCACACAACAGACCAAGTAATACTGCCAGCATAAAAACTGTTCAGAAAACGTGTGGTCCGAGATTTACTCATTGTTCTTTATCTTCTGCCAGAAGACACCCCTATGCTATAGTCTCCACCAGCAATCTTATACTGCTTTTAGTTTCTGGTCTTCTAAAATTATTATCAATTGATTGATTGATTAATTAATTAAATCTGTTTGAAAGAGTCGAGTTTCTCATGGTGGTAGCAACTTTCAGCTGGCAGAGTGGATATTCCTGAGCTATTCCCCTCCACCCCATGCTTCACTCTACAGGGTTTACACAGTGTGATACCGTTAGGGTAGTAGTAACTTCAATTTTGCAAATAGGGACGAGAGGTTTAATCTTACAAGCTTGCAGTCTTGTGCTGGAGCCCATCCTCTGGGAACTTTCTAGCAGAATGTGCTTTTCTCTAGAGCAGGGGTCGGGAACCTTGGCTCTTTCATGACTCGTGGACTTTAACTCCCAGAATTCCTGAGCCAGCCATGCTGGCTCAGGAATTCTGGGAGTT
>JAEANM010023767.1:0-11297 GCA_017656035.1 Myanophis thanlyinensis
AAATAAATAAATAAATAAAATGATTCCATTCTTTTTCAGAAATTTCTGAAACTTCAGCTACATTATGTATGCATTATCTATCACTGATAGTTGTGGAAAACCTGCTCACAAGAACGTAACAATACATCTATGGTTTACAGTATGTGGTTGTTATTGAGTTAATTGGAAAGATTTCTGTCAACTTTGAACATATGTCCAAATTCTATATTATTATTTTTTGTCACAGAAAATCAGGCTACTTTTAAGTGAAGTAGATTTCTGTCACAACTCATTGCAAGATGTTCAATTTATTGATCTATTCATGAGTTATCTATTACTTTTATATTTAGTACTGTAAAAAATTCATCATATGGCTGCTTTGTATAAATCTGTGTTCTCTGCTTTAATATTATGACCTTCAATGCTTACATAATATAAGCACTATCTGGTGTAAGTTAAATATTGGACTGATAAAAGTATGTGGAGTTTAAAAGACTTCGTTAGATTTTAACAAAGTCTATTTTCTTAGTTGAGATTTTAATTTTGTGTTTAAGTCTTGTTCTTTCTGTTAACAGTAAGAAGCACACCTATACACAGATAGAAAGTTGTTGGAATTGGGCATTCTTTGACCTTGCAATTCAGTTTCTAGTGGCTTTGAAGGAAGGCAAATAACAATCATCCTATCAAAATAATAAAAGGAATGTCTATTTTTTGGCTTAATAAATGTCTACTAGAGTTGACAGTAAGACTATGGCAAAAATCTCAAGGCTAGGTCTAGGTGGTGACTTTATTGCCAATACAGACTGGGTCCTTTCCATGTAATTTATTTAATTCTCCATGATTGTTGATGCACCTCTTTTATCTCTGATAGAAATTTTGGCCAGTTTGTTGTTGGGATTTGCAGACTCTGTTGATTGTGACCTAGGGACCTTCTTGTGGGGAATATGAATTTTAAAAAAACTTTGTCTCAGATCTCTCTTATTTTGTTATACACTTCAGTGAATTGTTACTTGTCCACAACTGTTCCATAAACAGGTATTTTTGTGGCGTGCTGTCATCATTCTGTGTCAATATGGGTTTTGTCCCAGCTCTGATGGAAGAAGACAGCAGAATCAAATCAAAGGAATGCCTCCAATGTGGATTTTTCAAACTGGTTACTCCACAGATATAAATAAGGAAATATGATTGATAGCATGCCTTTTTAAATTCTATTTTGTATTTCTGTCCTCCAACTAATAAAGACTGACACTGCTGTTAGGGTTATTCTTCCTATGCAGGAACCTATAGATTTCTTGATTGATTGTTGTCTTTTAGCACTGTGGTTTGTCATAGCATGGATAAACAGGAAGAATAAACTTTGGTCATTCTTCCACCAAGTCCTTGCTGTGGAATGAAGACAGCAAGCTTTCAAAATAGCTTGCTTCTGTTCCACCAGCGGCACTATTATTTATGAAGCATCCCCATAATAGTCCATGTTTCTCTTTTAATTTTTCCATTACTGAAAAATAAAGCAAATAATCCTTGCTTGTACAAATAAAAGTACAATAAATAATTGTCAGGCATTCTGCTGCATTTGATTTTATTTAGGACATGCATTTGTAAGATAACATTTGATTACTGAATGCTTTCTGAAGTAAATCTAGGTTGTAGGGATCCAACCATGATGCACTAAAGTCTTGGGGTGATAAATCTGGTTTTTTTCATCAAGCACCAGAGGGTGTGCCAAACCCAGGAATATGGCTTTCTACCGGTGGTAGTTTGCTGCCATCTAGTGGCTGATTCAAATCATGAAAGCAATTAATATATTTATCTTTGTTAAAGGTAGACTCTCTTGACACTTGATAACTTCATACATCATCTTGGCAACTGTATGGAAGTGTCTTGCTCCTGTTTTTCCCCCAGAGAGTTTTTCTAATTTCCCAGTCTAATTTAGAATTTATGGATGAACCAGGTCCAAACATGTAGCTTTGTTGAGATCTGCCATACCTAACATGGTGATGTCGTCTGCCATTACATTTCTTACTTTGTTATGTTTTCAGAAACAGTGATCACACTTTTAAAAACATTTTAAGGAAATTTTGTTTTTATGATGAGGATTAGATCTGACTTTTAATCTGTCAATGCCCAAGCTTGTCTTTTCAACTTCATGGAAGTTGCCATATGTTATATTACCTGGCATTCACAAGATTGACAGCTGCTTCTCAGAGAGGAATTTTCTCATCTCCCTGTTTCAAGAAAAAGCTATTCTGAGGAAAAATGCTTCCATCGCTCCCTCCCTGTCCAAGTAGCAAGTTTTTAGGCAGAAGGGAGACATGCTGAGGTAAGTTAGGTTTAGGGAGAAAGAAAGCCCTAAGAGTGTCTTCTAACCTGAGGCCAAACTTTACAAAAAGAAAGATTTTCCACTTAACAAAGGTTGCTTCTGGTCCAGTTCAAGATGTTGGCTATTACCTTTAAAGTTCCATATGGCATGAGTCCTGTATCTGAGGAGCTGTCTCACCCCAAGGAACTAATATGCCCCATTTGTATCAGCAGAAGAGGCTGCAATAGACACCCTCTGCTAAGGAATTCAGCAGACAGGGTCAAGGAGAATAACCTTTTCTGCTATGCTCCTGACCCTACCACCAGAGACGAAAACTGCCCCTATCCTTTTGGCCTTCTGGAAGGGTATGAGAACTTGATTCTGCCACTTGGCTTGGGGGCCATGAGGGAGACATGCAACTCTGGAATGGCTGACAGGGTAAGAAGACTTCATCTCTGTATTGTCTGTCTCTTGGATCCTTATTTTTTGCATAGTTTAGAATTTTAATCATAGTATTATTTATTTATTTATTCCATTCCATTTCATTTCATTTTCATTATATCAAGCTTCTTAATCACCCATTGCCCTCATAGAAGGGCTCTGGCCAGTGGCAATTTAATCAATACATCAAAGTATTAAGACTGAATAATTTAAGATTTAAAATTTTTAAATGTAAAAGAATATTATAAAATTGCAAGCAATCCAAGATGGAGAGATTAAGAGGTGAGGGTGGAGTCCTCATGGGGTCAACCAACTCCATGGCTGTGTGGACCCCTGTGTCTCCTACACAAGGCTAGACAGCCAGGTTTTAACCCCTGATGATTTGTAAGTTTGTAAGATAGTTTTATGATTTTTAAACCACCTAGAATCACCTTATCAGGTAGATGGTTAATATATAAATAATAAATAAAATTTTATTCATAGAAATTTTATCATAGAAATAACATCAGTTTTGTAATGGTCTGTGGGAATGACCTTGAGAGACAGAAGGAAAAACCTAGACAACCATTTCTCATATTGCCTTCATTCCTAACCATATCTCAGCCCACAGAAGCCAAAGAAATGTGAGAAACAGCCCTGATTTTCTGGAAAATAAGAGTAAAGAAAGGGAGACTTGCAAAATTCCATTACTGTAACCTTACAATAAAGGTAAAGCTAATACTCATGGTTTGTGTTCCTTTTCTGGTCTCCTTCAAAGGACTAACACATTCCTAGCAATAAAAAAAAGGTTAGCCAAAAGGTCGGGTAATTTTTCCCCCTGTGTATTTAAGTCTGATTTATTGCCTCTGATTATTATTGTGTACAAGTGTATTGTGTATAAATGGAGTCCCTGTGCACTTTATGCAAATTCATTACATTACAACTGTTTCAAAATAGAAGCAGATAACATCTTAAGATCTGTTCCTGTACATGTATTTTTAAAAATTGGTTGTTCTTCTAAAATAGTTTCTGTGATCTGACCAGCAATATATTTTTATTTCCTTTGCTATTGATTTTTGGTAGTAACTACCTACAATTATAAATGATTTATTTTTACTTTCTCTCTCTCCTTTCATTAATAAAAGTGGGTTCTAGTAATATTACGTGAGGCTGGCCTTTGTCCCTTCAGAGGAGGATGGGGGAAGAAGAATGGCTGCTTTCTCTAGACACAGAACTCAGCTCTTTAGGGCCAGCATCTGGAGCAACATAATGTACTTTTTCCCTTTTACATTTGACTTCCCCCCCCCCCCCAAAAAAAATCCCTCAGACTGTGTGTTTCTTGTGGAGGTTAGGGAGTAGAAGGCCAGGCAAAGGTAACGCCTAAAAGAAAAAGAAAAATTGGGGGTGTCATCTGGGTTGCTGTACATTGCATAATTAATCTCTACAAGATGAGTGTCCAAATCACCAGGACCAGAAGGTTTACCTCCCAGGGATCTGAAGGACCTGGCAGACATGATCTCAAAATCTGAACAAAATCTTTCAGGGCTCCTGGACCATGGGGGAAATGCCAGAGGAATGGAAAAAGGCTAACGTGGTTCCAATTTTCAAAAAAGAGGAAAAAAAACTAGAACCATGAAAGTACAGACCAATCAGTTTAACATTAATACCTGGGGAAATTCTAGAAAAGATAAGCAGTGGATTTGTAAATTCTTAGATAAGAATAAGGCAATTAATAGAAGTTAGCAAGAGTTTGTGCCAAAAAAACCTTATTGCCTTCTTTGATAAAGTGATTAAATTAGTGGATCAAAGAAATGCTGTAATAGTTTACTTGGACTTTAATAGGACATTTGATAAAATAGACCATAGTCTACTTCTTGGTAAAATAGAACAATGAGATTGTAACATCACCAAATGGGCTGACCAATTGCACTCAATGTGTAGCCCTCAATGGCCCTCAATCTACATGGAGAGAAGCACGCAGTAACATACCTCAAGGTTTTATTTTCGGCCTAGTAACCTTCAACAGTTTCATAAACAATGTGGATGAGGTGATAGAAGAGGAACTCATCAAATTTGCAGTGGACACAAAGCTTGCTAGACTTAGGAAGATGGACTCAAGATTTAGAAAGATCTTGACAGACTAGAGAATTGGATACTATCCAATGAGATGAAGTTCAGTGATGAGAAAAGTAATTTTCCTGCACTTAGGTAGGAAAAACCAAATGCACAAATTTAGAACAGGCACCACCACTTAAGTGTGAACCACCAGTGTGCTGCAGCTGCCAAAAAAGCCAATGCAGTTCTAGGCTGCATCAACAGAGGAATAGCATGAAGATCATGAGAAGTGATAGTATTAGGCTATGCTTCACCAGTGAGCCACAGCTGTAATACTGCATCCAGTTCTAATTGTCACAATACTAAAAAAATTGCTGAGACTCTAGAAAGAGTGCAGAGAAGAGCAACAAAGATAATATGAGGTCTGGAGACTAACAGTTTGATGAAGGATTAAGGGAATCAGGCATATAAGAATTATGGGTGATATGATACCTGTTTTCCAGTAGCAGTCAGAGATGAGGGGGTTGACATCTGTGAGAAGCAGTCACAGAGATGAGGGGGTTGACATGTTCTCCAAAGCAGGACAAGTGTCTCAAGTGCAGGACAAGAAACAACAGGTGGCAGCTCGTTAAAGAGAGATCCTACCTGGAACTAAGGAGAAATTTCTTTACAGGAAGAACAATTAACTAATGGAGCAGCTTCTCTCTCAGAATTGTGGGTGCTCCATCGCTGCAGGTTTTCAAGAAAAACGTGGGATCTGGGATAAGGACTCCTGTCTTGGACTAGAAGACCTCCAAGGTCCCTTCCAGCCCTATGATTCTGTTCTATGATTTTATTTTCAAGATGCATTTGGTGAAAGAGCTAATGTTTTTACCAACTCTCTGGTCCACTGAAACAACTTGGGAATGGAAAGAATACTGACAATGAATGACTGGCAGATTTGTTACCTTGGGCCATCTTGGAAATCATGTATTGAGCAGATGTTTGTCCTGTCTTTGCTTCAGGAAGTCAATTATCTCACTGAAGCTTCAGGGGATGGGTTGCATGTCAGTTGAAAAAAGGGCTTAGCCAAACCAATGACGACCAAAAGATATGAATCCTGCATGCAGGATAAGATCAGTGCTACCATCTTGACATTTCTATTATATCCTATAGAAACCCCTGATTCAGATTCATTCAGCAGCTTGGAGTACTGTTGGACCACTTGCAACTAGCACTTACCAAACTCTTTGCCTCAACTGTTTTTACCTTATTCTTTTCAAAATGTTCTACTTTAAAAAGAATCTGATACTTTGCAAGAAAAAGTGCCAAATTTTAATATTTTTCTTTCCAAGAAAGCAATCATTCTTAGTGCTTTCTTAAAGAATGTACTTTGAAGAACAAATGATGTATGTTGGGGTTGGGAGAGATGTATCCTGCAAAGGGATGGTGCTTGGTGAGAAACTTTGCAGTAAACTTTGGAGTTGCAGTGCTTTCCAAAAGTTGATTTGGACAAACATGTTTATGAATGTCTTATGGAATCTCTGTGTAAATCTACACATGTAAAGTTTGAGCATATTGGAGAGAGGAAGTGTTATTACTGAAGTTCAGATTGCTTTTTTATAGGATACAAAATTGCAACCAGTCCAGTTCTGCCTGTTACAAACTTCTATTTTTCTGACAAGTGTCTATATTTACATCTAGGCCATCTACAGTATGAGACAGAAAGGAAAAAGGCACCGGAGCATCCTGTATTTGCTGGCCATCAGTAAAGCAGCCATTAAGAGCTTATAGCCTATGATTTAGTTTCCATGACAACATGTCACCTGTAATTTATCTAACAATAGATGTGCATTGACAGTAGGATTCAAACCCATTAAACATTTTTAGAATTTCTGAGTTAGAAGGGTTCCCAAATGTCATTTAGTCCAACTTCAAATCTTATAATATTATGTTATTAAACTTTATTCATAAAGTAGTTTAACACTGTGCTTAAAAGAACATTTATTTGGAAGTAAAACTTGCTGAATGCCCTAAGTAAGAGTTCTTTGGAATGTAGCATAATCCACAGATAGGTTAGTATAAAATGTGTCACTACTTATAATTTATCTAGGAAATTAGGGAAAGAGACAAGAGGAGACAAATGTATAATGGTGTTATCCTGCTATTGTTGCAACTTGCCTAATTGTCTCAGAGAAATACCTGAACATGGCATTTGTGTGCTGATGTCATTGCAGGTGTATAATTATTGTCATGGTATCATAGTTTATTACAGATGCCATGTGAAGATGTGGCTTCATATGTTGTCAAGGGATTGCCAGAAATCTATGCTCCAAATCTGTGATAATCTTTCAAACCCCAATTCAGAGGTGAAATTCAGCCGGTTCGCAATCTCCTTTTGTTTTTTTTCCCACTTTGCAGGGTTAATCCTGTAAAGATTAACTTTACAGGGCTAATCCTGTAAATAAGGCAGTTGTTTCTAGTCTAAACTTTATTGCCTTGCTCACAGAAACTGCCTCTCCCCTTATTACATTGTAACTTTGGTGAAATTTAATTCTATCCTTGGTGATGTTTAATCCTGTGGGCACTCCCACAGAACCAGTAATAAAAAAAAATTGAATTTCACCACTGCCCCAATTGAATTAGAAATCCACATTGGAACAAGATAGACAAAACTAGACAAAGCATACAATCTATAAACTTTAGGACAGCAATGTCTATTTTCAGTGCAATACTCAGGTGACTGCAGAAAAAGGTGACTATAGAAAACATCATGAACCAAATCAAGGCTGGAAAATACTTGCTTATACAAGAGCTAATGAAATGGCAGAATAATAAGAGCACAGGTTCTTCTTAAATGTATTGTGATGTACTGTAGTTGAATCAAAATAAGAAAGTTCTTCAGCAATGACATTAATCTGATTTATAAAAAGGAAACCCTAATTACTTGCTGACAGGAAGATGCAGTTATGTTGACAGCACCCATCCTCTGGTCTTCATCCATATCTACAGTTTTATGGACTTATTTTCTGGAACAGAACTTAACTAATCAGGGGGCATTGCATTCATATCCTAAAAATCCTGAAGAATTAACAATAAATGTGCCCCTTTTAAAAGGAAGGATTTTTCATTGAAAATTTAGGCCTTTCAACAAAGAGGGCTTATGATATTTACAATTAAAAATGATAAAAGTATTTGGGTCATAGAAGGACATTGTTTGATAATATAATGCCCTATTCAACACAATGTGGAAACATTTATTTTAAAGATGGGGAGTCTTGGAGGGTACTGCTTATTTATATGTACAGATACAAACTTAGAAATTGTTATGTTCAGTTCAGTCTAGAATCCAGGTGTTATCAAACAAAGGCAAACAAGTATACTGAATATCCTTATCTGTGAATTGGAATTGGACTAACAATGTTTAAAATATTAGATGACTTCAGATAGAAGACTATTGATTTTAAGGATGGGAAACTGTCCAATCATTTAATAGTGAGCATCAATAGTTGGGATTAGTTATCATTATGATGACAAATCCTATGATTATGTTTAATTGTGCAAATCACTTCTCAGATATTATTGATATCAAAACTTTGAAAGTCAGATTACATTTGTAGGTGGAAAATTAAGGAAGGAGTTATTTGAATATTTATTGTAGTGAATTTATAGCTGAAGTGAGGTGTAAACTGCGCCAGAAAACCAAAGAATCTGATAATACTACTAACAGTTTAGTAATTTACTGAGTGACATATTCAGTGATGAACTAAGTGTACACTGAAAAATGTCTAAATAGCAAGCTGCTTCATTTTGAAATTTACAAAAATTGTACATTTCTAGGCCTCCTTCTCCTCTCCAGTATATAGCAACTGGGCAAGCAGTCTTTGCTAAGGGTTGAGACTCAACCGTGTAACTGAAGTGAAATTGGACTCTGTGTTTGAGGGGGATTTCTGATGTGGAGAGATGCTGTGCTTTCAATCACAACAGATATTACAAGATCTAGGGGACTACCGTGACTAGCTTTTCAACACAAAGTAAACACTCTGTCCTTTTTTATTAGACTGCCACCTGGTACACATGCCTACCACCTACCTCTAGCCAACATTTTTCAATCATACTTTTCATCTGTCACAGAGGTGCAATTTAACAAGCTTCATTAACTTCAAGAGGAGCTCAACATGCCCTCCCCCACCTGAGAGAAATTTAGCAAAGGCTGCATTGGAGCTCAGCTTGGGTTTGATGGGATTTAAGATTGCAGCCTCCCGTCTCCCCTACTCCAGTTTGGTTTAGGCGTTACTTACAATAGCCCATATCTCTACATAGCATGGGACCCTGCTACTGAATATAAGAAACTGCTTTACAGCTCAGTGAGAGTTTCAGGCTGGGTTCAAACTGACAGATCAGAGAAATGGATTGAAAATGGCAGAAGGGGATTTAACAGAGAATTATGGAAGTTCTTCACTTACAAAAAAATAAAAAAACACAAGTAGAGAGAGGGGAAATATCTATTCTGGCCATAAGTACTAACAAAAAGGATGCCCAACTGAATTTGCACCCAACATGCTACAGTGTTAGAGTGCCTTAGTGGGTTGCATGTCACATAGCATGCGTAGATGATGGTGCTGATATTTTTGTTGTTTCTCCCAAACATGAACTACTACAGAGGAACTTCATCATGTTCCTAGTGGACATTGGCTCTGGTCCTGTGGATGCCGCTAAGACACATATCTTCCCAACAGCATATTCAACATCCAGCATGTCCAGCATGCAATCAGCACTTTACTAGCCCTTTTTACTAGATTTCAAAGAATGGGAAAGCAAAGGCTTCCTCTTCAGTCATTAGGAATTACAAAATATCAGATATTTTAATTATTAAGAAAACTGGGTCAGATAAAAGCTTTGAAAGAGGATATGTCTGGAAAAAAATGATGCACAGTAGCCCCATTTTAATATCCAGACAGAAGTGGGCCTTTTTGTAGTATTCCTTCGACTTGATGTTATGACTGGATTCAACTTATTTAAAGTATATACATTAGTTTTTTCTTGTGTATTAAAATGTGTGGTTTTGTTTTTTTATTTTAACTTGTTAGCTCCTCTGATTGCTTTTTAAGTAAAAAAAAGTGGGACAAAAGTATTTTAAATAAATACATTTAAATAAAGCTTCAGTCTGTAACCCAAGCCCTACAAAAACAGATTGAAGAACTTGTGCAAAGAAAACTGAGGATATATATTAGCACTTTTAAAATAGCTGAAGAAGGGGCCCACTTTCTTTTGGAGAAGTTACCAAGGTAAATTCCAATGGAATCATAGAAAAAAAAATCCCATGATTAAAATAGTTTACCTTTTAAACCAGCCTTTCCTCTCAAATACTTGAGATATTTGGGGAATGTGACCCCCAGAATTCGCTTGCTCTATCAATCTGCTGTTTATTTGGACAAAACAGATGTTCAGATTTATTGCTGATTCCAGAACTGGTTCATAAGAAGTGTAAGGATTTTTACAGTTCATCAGCTGCTATCAGATCTTTTAAAAGTTTAAGAATACCAAACTTTGGTCTTGAGATTGTTATAAGAGGTTTGCCCTCTGCTACAAATTTGGAATTTTTTTATACTGCACCAGCTCAAAGTCAATGAATGCCACCCCACTCAGCAATTAACATTTAGCTGAGAAGGACATGCTTTATCTATATATAACTTTCTCAGCAACGTGTTAATTGTAAGGCATGAAAATCACCCAGCTAAAGCAAGCAGAAGGCTGTATCATACTGCAGTACTTTGGAAGATACTGAATGAGGCATCTATTTACACTGTGAAGGAGAAGGCAAACAGTTAACCAGCCTTGTATTTTACTAAAGTAAGCACATGGTTAGACAAGATAAAGTGATGATCTTGTGTTAGGAGATGTGTTCTTCAGGTCAGAAGGAACTTCATATGCAAGGCAGGAAGAGCTGAAAATCTTTTGGAGTATTAAAGATCTTTATACTGATAGCACAAACAATTTGTAACTAACTGACGCAGTGTAACTGGAAGATGGTTTTATGTTTTTATGTTTTGTTTGTGTATGTACATATGTATGTTTGTTTGAAAATAAAAATATTCTTTATAAAGATCTTTATACTGTGGTTAAATTAACTCATTTAGGATATTTAGTTGCTGATACTGCCAGGCAAGAAGAAACTCAACGAAGGCAGTGGTTAAGATGCAGCATTACAGTATGTGTAAAGATATTGATGATGAAACTAGCTGGAAAATCAAGAATTTTTTCCCAAAAGATGACAGAACTCAGGAGATTCCAACCTCAAATATACTAGAAGATGGAAGTTTGATTGGTAGCCCAGTCATTACCAAATCGCAAGGTTATGACAACTGATGAATATCTGAAGAGATATGGCAAGTAAGAAAAAAAGAATCTGTAAAGATTTTAACTAAACTATGCCAGTCAATCTGGAAAACAACACAGAGGGTTACAGATTAGAAGAGGTCAGACTATATACAGGTGAAACTCGAAAAATTAGAATATCATGCAAAAGTTCATTTATTTCAGTAATGCAACTTAAAAGGTGAAA